>MU227327.1:28349-46944 GCA_018584345.1 Thuja plicata | reverse complement strand
AAGCCACCTGCGGTAAGAAGGGAGCCTCCCCTATTGCTGAGAGAAGAGAGAAATCTCACATACTGCTGCCTAAAGTTCACGTTTTGCAAGTTGTAGTCTTAGTGACTTGCAAAATATTTAGCCAACAGGGAGAACATAGCCATCACACATCCTATTGTCATGAGATTCAGAGGTTTTGGACAACCATATGTCTATGCTTATCTTGGTATGCATTCCCAACCCAAGCTGAGAAAGCTAGAGTATTGGCAGCACAATTTGATTTATTAGATTTAGTTACATGGAGATTGTGCCTTGACTGTGAGGAGTGGGAGGATGATGATAGAGAGCTAGGATACTATTTTTAGACTCGATGGTTGATAGAGAGGACCCCATATATCATTGAGAGGCACCTTGTTACACATGTGCTCTAACAGTCCATTAGGATCCAGAGGATGCCCTAGGGTACCACTGATTTTTCTCAAACACACAAGGAGTAGATGGAGTGGGGTCCTATAGCTTCTTTTGAGATAGCCCGAGCCAAGTTTTCAGTGACGCCTTATAAGCCATGGACTATGAGGAGTGATATTGTTGATCCAGGGATGACAGTGGAGTATGTTGCATACTTGAGAGACCACCCATTCCCACGGGCTCACACCACCTGATGAGGTTCCACTCCCTTAAAGGATAAGGATGAGGAGGTTGTGAGACAATAGAGGAGGAGGAGGCTAGATGATGAGGATGGCGTCCAGGGACATGATGGAGGTGATGATGGAGATGGGGCTAGATAGGGCCGAGGAGGTGGTCAGGAGGGAGAGAGGAGATCAGGTAGGGTCAAACAACAAGCTCAACAACAATAGGCCCCTCTTGTTGATATTCCTATACAAATTTAGGGTGACATTCCACAGGGTCAAGTTCTAGCTCGGCTACAAGTAAAGATAAAAAGGGTGAGGCACAAAGGCTCCACAAGTTGACATACCGCAAGATGATCCCTATGTTCAACATTTTGATCAGCTAGAGGATGAGGTAGATATCAATGTGGATGGTATTCTAGCTCATTTGGCTAAGTTACAGGTATAGGTGGATCATATCCCTTAGTTAGAGAGACAAATTGAGAGGTTACAATGATAGGTGTAGGACTTGACTATGGAGAGGGATACAATCATTGAGATGTATGTACAAGCAGAGTTTTCTTGAGGAGTTGGAGAGGATGAGATCCTTGGGTCCTTAGACAGACACCATGAGACTTATGATTCACACTGTAAAGGAGGTTACATACTATAAATCTACTTATTATCAGGAAATTCCTCCTGAGCAGAGAGTGGGGAGCTACATGGAGAGTTCTTATGCGAGAGCATCTAGACATGCACACACTAAGAGTGTAGGAGTGGCTAGTAGACTCCCAAGGCCATGGACAACTTCAGATGGAGTAGGTCCTTCTACACAACTACAAAATAGGTCTACTAATTCTGGAGGTAGTGCATCATAGTTTCATGGGCATCATAGTGTATACACCATTTTTGCTATTTTGAGGATTGTTTATGACTTGAGATACATCTTATTATTTGTGATATCATTATACAATGGGACATATTTTTTTATGCTTTTAAATAAATGATGGACAAATGGATTATTATGCATTGATCTATATATGATACTTTTATGATATGGATGCACATGTGATTTTTTATTCTTCCTATATGCATGATGTTATGTTGATACTATGCGATGTGATATGCATTTTATGATTAGTTTTGATGCATATGGTTCTATATGACATGTTTTATTTTCAAATACTCTATCATGATTATAAATAGTTATGACATTATAAGATGCACAATGATGTATGATGGCATACACTTAGATGATACATGTATATATGAATGTTGCTCACATGTGGTTGTGATTTCTATGATGCTTATATTCTTAGATGTAATGGTAATCTACTTAATATTAAATGTTTAATGATGATGACTAATGCAATGAAATGATTATTATATATACATATGATGATGTGACTTAAATTTTTTCATTTATGTGAAATCACTATTCAATGAAAGAATGTATATGCCAATGTAAATATGAACAATAATTAATGACACTAATTGCAATGCATTATGGTATGAAAGATACAATGAAATGACTTATTTTTGTTATGTCCAACATCTTCAATCACTCAATAAAAATGTGTTTGACCAAAGAAAACCTTGTAGAAGAAGTAGGATTGAAACATGGGATCATAGGTAATGTAAATCCTATAAAAATTTCAAAAATGTTTGTAAATGAAAATGCAAAAATGTTTATAAATGAAATATGAACATTGCAAATGTACAAATGATGATGATACTTATTTAAATGCAATTTAATGAAGCTAAATGAGTACACAAAGTAATTATAATTGATGAAGTCATCTTGTACTAAATAATGTGTTTTTTTCATCATCGAGATTTTATTGTTGCGAAAAAATACAAGCACCGTGGTATAATTGAACCAAGATGACCCGAGTATTTCTTACATGGATTTTAATGTAGCAATTTTTACAAGCATCTAGGTATAATTAAACCAAGATGACATGTGCATCACTTACATATATCAATAGATAGAAAATGTTCTCATCCATCTAAGGTTGTAGACATTAAGGGTTGAAGTATGTGCAACAATCACAAGCATTGTTATTCCTTGCAATATTTTTTGCATTAGATACTTTGCTCATATGAGAATATATAAATCACAGATACCCAAAATACATGTACTTAGACTTCATGAAAATCATCCCACAATAAAAGACAAAGAAGAAAAAGTAGCATGCCCCACTCTAGCTAGTCTAGCCTCTAAGATCTCAGAATAGCATAGGAAACATGATAATAATTAAAACAAGACATAGACATAGACCTATAACAACCATTCAAATCTTCTTGTCATGGATATATTTCTTGTCAAAGTAATCAATCATGTTGTTGATATGTTTTAGGCATTCGGTTTGTTTGATCTAGTATATGTAAAGGTGTTATTTGAAGGTCATTGTAATGTTGTTTGTTGTCTAGAGATTTTATCACTGTCCATTTTATGATTGATTAAAAGTTTTGACCACTGATTCTCAAGAAGGATTGTATTTTTTTGTTCCTAATGTCTAGCTAGGCACAAGGAATTGTGAGGAGGAATGAAATGACGGCCTAGAAATGTATAAGTGAATGATGGAGGAAGTGTGTGTGATTTTCAAGGACTATCTCATAAAGGTTACCAAGCTAAGGTATTGGAAATGGAAATGTAGGGTAATGACATGGTGTAATAAATGGTATGTGGTCCAAAGGAATAACCATATCAAGAGGCTTTTGAAAACAATTTTTTCATTTTAATGTCCTTAGTTTTGATCAAGATCAAGGGGTCAATTTGGATAGGATAAGAAAGATCAAAGGGAATAAGAGATAACAAAATCAATAAATGGATATGATAATTGATAAGGGGTGATAGATAGGATGCATAAGGCTTATGGAGATCCTTAACCTTTTCAAGATCAAAGGTAGGAAAACATGCATATTAAAGGACATAGAATATGAATAACATAGATGAAACTTGCCTCTAAGTGTAGAGTGCAAGAGATAATGAATTACTCATGATGTTTGTTTTCCAATTTTTCATCATGATACTTTCCCAAAGTGCCACAACAAGTGGTTTTCAACATAGGAAAAATTATTTCTCTTTACTTCATTTTTTTCTCCTTTTTCTCTTTGTTCTTTATTTTGAAAGATAGTGGTTACTTAATAGAAGATGGAGGAAGTACTCAAGCATCTTTCTCTTGGGATAGGTCCCCTTGAAAGATATGCTATAATGAACCATGACTATTGAAGGTATGCTCAAAGATGTTGCTAGGGTAAAGGGAAATAAAACAAATGATCGGATGGATGGTAAGACTTTATGCAAGAGAATGAATAAGATGGATGAAATGATAGAACATAAGCATTAGATAATGGATGGGATATTGGAGGACTTGTGTACGATTAGATGGAAATGTTGCAAAGATCAATGTTGACACACATCTTGAAGGTGGTGGAATGATGGAGGAAAAGTGGATTTTGGAGTTTGAGATTATGATGGGCAAGTGAATGTGGATTTTCAAACACAAAGACCCAAAATGGATGAAGGAGATGGAAGATTCTTAAGTAGGGGATTAGAGGAAGCCTTTGGAAAATTGAATGCCAATTTTGATTTTTCTTTAGTGCACAAGTCTTGTACAAGTTACTTGGGAATCCACATAGTTAATGATTTTTATTTTCCTTGTGGTTCTTTATAATACATTTCCTCAACAAGAGATTTCGAAACCCATATGGTATTTGATTTTTCTTTTTTCTTATGGATCCTATTTTTATTTGCATTTATATGTCTATTAGATTGGACATGTTGATCTTTTGTTGTATATGGATTTTTGAACTTATAGAATTTATGCTTGGCATCCAAATTGCTTCTAAAAGCATTATAATTCATGGATGGATAGGAATGATATGGAGGTCGTTTTAATGGATTCTTGTAGATGGATGGTTGGAAGGTACTCAAGGATGTATGCCTTTGTTGATCTTGATTTACAATAGGGTAAGTGGATGGAGGGATATAAGGACCTAAGATGGATGGAAGGGATGAAGGTTTTGATTTTTGGATATAAGGACCTAAAATGGATTTGGAGGATGGGGAAGGAACATGTCTATATTTAAATGGAGGAATATAGGATTTAAAAGGGGTATCAACATCTTTAGAGTGATCCATGTATCCATGGTCATCATCATTAGGATTTTATTTTATATTAAGGAGTTTAGCACTAGCTTTGATAGGAGAGATAGGAGCTTGAGGAGGATTAGGATCATGGTGGGGATTAGGAGAAATGATTGGTTCTTGAGGTAGGCATGGGAGACAATGAGAAGTAGATGATAGGTACTTTGATCTATACTTGGGATTGAAGCATTGGATTACACGTGCTTTGCTTTTGGTTTTCAATAGGCCTATTGGGAAGCATAGAAGGGATATCATGATATTTCTTAGGAAGTGGATTAGGAATGAAACTTGGAAGGAAACTTTTCTATTGAAATGGAAAGGGATCATCTTTGAGGAAATGTAAAGGTGTGAGGGGATCATCATGAAATTATAGGGAGATGGGATCTTGGTGAAATGTTGGATGGGATTGGAGAGTTTTGGTATCTTGATATTCATCTTTAGGACTTTTTCTTCATTCTTTAGATTATCCTCTTGACATAGAGCCACTTCTAAGGTCAAGTATGAGTTTGGATAACCATGGGAGAGTCTTGGAAGGAGTCCATTTTTGGACATGATGTGGAAACATTTTGAATGGAACTCTCTAGATTGGGTTTGATTAGAATTGGAGTACATGAAGGCTTAGGATATAGGATTTGTGAATCATGGGAATGAATTTTGTCAAGATTAGGATTAACTTGGATTTATATTGGAGATAGCCCTTGAGGGTCAACACATGAAAGGTTTCACCATTATATTTATTTTTTGAAGGAGATGAAGTGAATTATTGTTGGGAAATTTTAGGATATGAAGGAATGGTGAAAGAGATGGAGGCTACATGTGAGCCATTGCTAGACATGAGTATATAATTTTGATAGTGCTTGGAAGTAGTGTCTTGTTCATCGTTAGATGAGTCATTAGGATCTTCAATTTCAATGACATCATTATCAAAGAGGTCTTGAATTTTGTTTTTTAATTCTATGAAACTTGAAGCCTTATGTTCATTGTATCTATGATATTCACAATAGTCTCTCAAAAATATACATCCCCATGTGGTCAATTTAGGCAGTGTGACAATATTGTCCTCAAGAAGCTCTTTCAAATCTGACTCAAGAGATTGTCCCAAAGGTGGAAATTTCTATCCAAGGGATATTTGGGAATGCATATATTTTTGTCTTGTTTTGGTGAGGAAGGCTTATGATTTTTCTCAAGTTTTCTCTTTTAATTTTCATCCATTTGTTGTTCAATTTTGACTATTTGTTTTTGTATTCCTTGAATTTGTGCATTTTCTATGATTTTGTTTGCTTCTTGGATTTGTCTCTCAAGAGCTTTTGTTGGTTCCTTTCTTGTTTTTTTTCTAGCTTGTATGTCATGAATTTGTTTCTTGGGGTCTTGAATGTTTTGAGCCAAGGTGGCCATGGGCATGCATGGTATCACTGATCTTAGACCTAGGACAAGTGAATAGATGATATGAAACCCTATGTGATGACTTGATGCAAACCCTAGGATACGAGGACAACTTTTGAAAATATTATGCCAACTAAGATGTTCCTTGTGAAGCTAAGATATGATAAAATATGTTCATGAATCTGACCTTGTGTGACACTAAGGGTATAATGCAAAGATAGTCCCTAAATATGATATGAGGACAAATGATCAGGTATGATGCTTGTTATGATGAATGATGAGTTTGAAGCTAACAAAAGTAACTCTAGGTTTGAAATAATAGTATAGGAAAGATAAAATTGTGTTATGATGGATAGATGCAAGGACAATAGTCTAGAGAGGGTATGCTACGATAGGAGATGATGTATTCCAAGAAAGTTACACTACCCAAGGATACTAATGAGTTTTTGTGCTCATGGATGATGAGCCTCGGGTGATTAGGATGATAGTGACAACCAATGTAAGATTCTAGACCATAAGTGAGTAACCTAAGTTCATGCTACAGACTTTGTTGCACTAATGCAAGTATGTAGACAAAATGATGACCTCTAAGAATGAAATGATTGATGGAATGCAAACCTAAAGATCAAAACTTAAGTGATAAGGCCAGATAGTGAATTTGATTGTTCTTTGTCTTAAGTGCACAAAATAAATGATCAAAAGTGCAAAAACAATATGCAAATGAGTAGGAAATTAATTTTTTGTTTGGTTTTTCTAAAAAAATTTAACTATTTTTTTTTATGTTTCCTCAAAAAATTTTATTTTTATGATTTTTTAATTGTTTTGACAAGAAAATAAAATATACAATATAGACAAAAAGCTATTTTCATAGAAACTAATGAAAATGTGTATATTCAAGGTTCAATAAAAGCCCAAATTGCCATTGGTATACCACAAATGAAGAAAATGTCAAGCACGTTCTAACCTAAGGAATGACTTCACTATGATATTTCAGCCCATAATTTGGAATCTCCATCGACTCAATTAGCCATGTCACACAAAAGGGTACACATTTTTTTTCCTTTGTCAGAGTCAATAGATATAGAATTTATTCCTTTCTCTAGTGGAACTCAAGGGATCCTGAAATAAGTATATTGGGGGCAGATTCCTCCCTCCCCTTGCACTGAAAATATCACAATTTTTGGATAAAATAGGGCAAGCTTCTAAGTTAACAATTTCTAGTTAAGATTCAAGATTGTTGGCACTGCACGAGAATCCATAAGCCACTTATGAATTTATCCAAACTTACTACAGGTGACTCATATACCCAAAGGTATTCCCCTTTGTGGAATGAAACAAGATGGTACACATTAATACTAGTCAAACTATGACTTTAACCACATCCACATTTATATAGTGGGCCGAATTGAAAACACAACTTAGGTTGTTTCCTTGGGGTGATTACCTCTTTTCCCATCAAGGTAGACCTTCTAGAGGAAAATAAAAATGTGATTTCTCTTACACCCAAGATCCCTTGAGAGGCAAGGGGAGAGGATACTATCATTTTGTACTTGCATCAAGGTTTTAATCTAAACATAAAATGATCACTTTGCAAGGAGTATTTCACTTTGCAAAGCTCTCCAAACACACCAAACACTTGTTCTTTTTAAACCTAAATAAAAAAAAATACAATTACTCTAGATTATTTTTGTTCTTTTTTAGAGCCCAAAACAAAATATGAAACTACTCTAGACTGTTTTTGTTCTTTTTAAATCCCAAATTTGAAGTGTGAAAGTTGTTGGTTCTTTTAAGAGGCCAAATTGAAATGAAAAAGTTGTTGATTCTTTTTAGAGCCCAAGTTGAAATGTGAAAGTTGGTTATTTTTAGAGCCCAAATTGTTCAATGTGTGTGAATCCAAAAAAAACCATCCAAACAACAAACGTTAGTATCCAAATCAATCTAAAGAGACTTGCAAGCAATAAGTTAATCTAAAATTCAAATCAAAATGCAACTACTAACCAACTATCCTAAGCACTAAACAATCTCTGACATATGTGTAGGAGCAGTTAACATATGCACAGTATGACGAATTACAAATTTTGAAAGATAGAGAAGAAAAAAATGATTTTTTTTTTGTCAAATATGAGAAAATATGTTCTATGTTGTATATGAGCAGCTTTGTGTGAATGAATGCTCAAAGACATCCTGTACCTACTTCTTGTCACAAAATAATAATAATTGTTTAAAAAATATTTTAAAAAATGGAAGGTTTCTAAAAATGGGCACTTGATATAAATGGAAAGTTGTTAAAAATAGAAAGTTGCTAAAAATAGAAACTTGCTAAAAATAGAAAGCTACTAAAAACAAAAACTTGCTAAAAACATAAAGTTACTAAAACATAAACCTGCTAAAATTAGAAACTTGCTAACAATAAAAAGTTACTAAAACATAAGCCTACTAAAAATGGGAAGTTACTAAAAATGGAAACCTACTAAAGATGGAAACTTGCTAAAATTAGAAACCTGTTAAAAATAGAAATTGACTAAAAAATGGAAACCTGCTAAAAATGAAAACTTGATAAAAATAGTAATTTGCTCAAAATGGAAACTTGTTAAAAATGGAAACCTACTAAAATCGAAAAGTTTTTAGAAATAGTAAACTTGTTAAAATGGGGCTAAGCTCCATGGTGGGTGCCAAAATGTGTACTTGTAAATTGTAACAATGAAAAATCTATTGATATACCACAAAATAACATAAAGATTCTACCTTTACAAGTATACTAATGAAACTTGAAGAAACTAAATGAAAAACCAAATTATGTCTTCCTTTACTTGTTTCTTCAGCTTGGTTCCATTGTTATCCTCCTCTTTGAGATCTTAGTGATTGGTTTGCTCTCAAAACTTTACACTTTTCAAGATGACTTCAAATGACTTGGATTGTGGTGTCAAATGCAACTAGAATGTATCCTAGAATGCTAAAATGCTAATGATAATATGATATAAGCTATATAATGATATGAGTAAACATGATTGCCATGACAATGATTGCTATGATGCTAAGATGATAAAATCTAGATGCAAGATTACAAAGCCAACAACGCACTATAATGCTCTTAAATTGTTTAACTTATGCTTAATATCTCCAAAATTCAATTGCTAATTAGTCAAAAATGAGGGAACATAAGCTCCTTTTATAGACTTTTATTCACGGCCTTGATCCCATGTGGCACAAATCAATGGCTAAGATTGAATCTTGGAAGAATGAAGGATTCAAAATAATTTGGTTGAGAGGGTGGAGAGAAAATAGAAATTGGTTGGAATGTGAGAGAAAAAGAGGGGGAGATGGTCCTCCTACTTTGACAACATCAAGGATTATGTGGGAGGGAGAGACACTCGTCGAACGTCTCTCCATGACTTGTGAAATAATGAGGGAAGAAGGATTCAAATTGTAAGACTCTTGGGACAAGTGTCCTATGAGTTGGATTTCACTAAATGACACTGGAGTTGACTTTACTTTTCTTGAAGTCACTTGCTGTTAATAAAGAGCTCGGGCTCTTCATTGAGACTGGCCTCCACTACAGTTGAACTCGTAACTTGAAGATAAGTTACTTTCTCTGATCTCTTTGCATTGTCTCCTCCAATAGTGAGGTCACTGTCACTTTTGTTGTTAATATTTACCATGTATGTTGTCTGGGATTTTTTTTTGAAACTTGAACCCATAAATGTGGATAAATCTGCATTAAATAATGTATCCATACCAACATTGTCAGTGAACTCGGGTTTCTTTCGTTGAACTCGAGGCTTTTGATTTTGTAAGTGCTTGAAGAATATGCATCCATCTCTAAACATATGCATGCTGTCATAGTTATGTTTGATGATTGCTATAAAAATGTTGAGATTTGTGCTACCTTTCATTATTGAATACTTTTTACTGAACACCCACATAGTTGTACTCATGCACTTTGGATGAATATGTAGTTAATGGTGAAACCATTGCAAAAATACTCTGCAGTTTTAGAAAAAACTCAACTCGAGCTTCTTACCGCTCCTCCATTGGTTGTCTGTAGCTTTGTCTTGTGTGGAGACCATGTTGTTTATTTTTTAAACTAGAAGCCTCCTTGTTGTCTATAGCTTATATCGAATTGATATTGTTGTCACTCCATGATTGAATAGAATGTTGTAAATTATGATGTCTTCTTCATGCTTCTGGCATCTTCACTATATGTTAGAACTATGGCATTTCATATTGAACTAAAAATATCACATGTTTGATATGCATCATTATGTTTTGTGCTTTATTTCCATCTATTATAGTCTGAACATTGTTATATATGCAGTTTCTTTATGCAAAAAATAAAAGTTAACAGCATATAAATGCACTGTTTATTCAACTTTTTATGTAAACATAACCCATTGGGTTCGATCACAGGCTCGTGACACCCATGAATAGCATTGTAAAATGTAGAGATCACTAAATCTATGATGCATATTCTCTTTTATTTGATAGTGTTGTCATTGAACATATATCTTAACCAGTATTAAATATTAACATTGTTACCATCTTGCAATAAGTAAGGCAGCACTGTCATTTTTCTTTATTGAATAATAATCACTGTATCTGTCTGAACACGCATAGCATCTTCTATTTGATAGTGTTGTCAATTAACATATATCATAACCATTATGTTATGGAATCATCCTGAAGCATATGAAACTGTTATTGAACATATATCCTTAATCTGTACACTTCTTACATTTTTTCACCAGGCACTGCATTTTCCTTTTCTTTTAACAGCATTAATGTTATCTGTTTTTTGATCTATCTTTGTGCACTATTTCATTTGATCATTTCACATGCATACTAATGACACCTTGATACTCTCTCTTTGAACAAGACTATGACAGTAATCATAGCAACACTCATATTCAATTGAAAATGTGCCTATATCCTCTTTCAATTAAACAATAAACATACATGCTACTGCTTTGTTGTCATCTATCATACTTCATAAAATAGTATTCAAGACAGAAATTAGGATGAATATTTGTCATGTTTACTTTATTTTCTCAATAGTATTTAAAGTTTCAAACATGCTTTCCATTCTTGATGACAATGCAATTGAATCTTTTGCATAAGTATACTACTCCATAACAACATTACTGTCATTCTTCTATTTTGATATAACATTGTTGATTCCACATGCATGTTTCAAAACAATATTACATAGTATTTCATCCTTACTTTGTACGATGATAAGGTATAGTGTTACCTCATTTCTGATCTGCAAGTTTGTTCCTTGTTGGCTGTAACACTTTTTTAATTAGGAACACTCATCTTTTCTGCATCATTTTTTTTCATATGCACCTTTTACCATCATCATTGTATGAACTGTATCTTCTTTTCTTTCTGAACCAATGAACTCTTAGTACTCTTGCATCTTTAAAAAAGTGAGGTTCGAGCACGGGCTCGTGACTCCCACTATATTTTCCTTTTACCATCTACAACTTGTGAACTCTTGCATTGTGTTTCTTTTTGCATTTTATACTTTAGTCTCACTTTCTTGCACATACCACCAAGTCCACATGTTAGATTATTATATACAATTAGTAAATCAATGTTTGTATGTAAATGTCATGTGAAATGACATTTATGTATGAATGTTGGTTTGCTGGTTGGGTTTACAAATCTAAGGTATGGATGATCTAAAATAGGTTTCTCAAGTACAAGGCCCAAGTCTCTTTGATTCAAATTTTCTGGTTTCCTAAATAGAAACTCTTGAATAATGCAAGATAACAACTATATGCATTAAAAGGTTCTATAGAATTATGTCCCTTTGATACTTTATTTAGTTATTCCAGATGCATACTTTGCTATTACATTGATGTTTACATAAATGTACAGTTCTGAAGATTTAATTGTAGCATGTTGTTTTAGGTATTTGTGTATTGCTTAGATCCTATTTGGATCTAACTACTCTCTCTCTCTCTCTCTCTCTCTCTCTCTCTCTCTCTCCATGATGCAGGGCAAAACTAGAAGAAGACTTAGGATGAATGGTAAATAGAGACAAGGCAGAAGACATGAAGATTCAAATGATGCAGTTACTCAGCTCCAACATGCAAAAGACCTCTTAAAGGAAATGCATGGACTCCTAAACCTTCTTTATGCTCCTTTCTTACTTTCAGAATTGTACATCTTCTCTAATTTTACAATATGAAAGATGTAACCTATGAAGGAATACTTGTTTATTACATTCAATTTGAATGCACAATGTAATGATCAATTATGAAATTGAAAGTTTAAATCTGATCAATACTTAGAGTACAATATCAGTGTTACCATGAATGCAAAAGCAATGTATTTTGTCTTTATTATCTGAATAGTAGTGTTGAATAGGTGTACCTTTTTGCAATATTTTGATGTTTATAGTTGCTATGATGTATGTGTACTTTATCTTCTAAATTTAAGCAATTTCTGCAACCTAGGACAACAACTATAAAATCCATAATTCAATATAAAACAACTATCAATTTACCAATTTAGTGTGGAACTAAAATGATAACACCCCTTTAGTAGAAATATTGAGGCCAGATATGCAATTATGAAACTCTCTCATTTTGTGGCAGTTTGGTGGAAGATCGAGGAGAAGTTGGGACTCCGCATGGATACTGTCAATTGGGAGTTGTTCCTTGAGAACTTTTGAGAGCATTTCCTATCAGATCAATGGAGGCAGCAATGAGCATATGAGTTCCATAACCTGCGACAGTTGACTATGTCAGTAGAGGAGTATGAATGCCATTTCTTTGAGCTCAAGCAATATGTCAGGTTTGGGAAGGATTCAGCTCTCACAAATCAACACTTCATTAGGGGGCTTAGTGCTCGCATCATCATGGAAGTTAAGCTCTTTGAGCCTACTACCCTCAGGGTTGTGGTCATCAAAGCTACTCTTGCGGAGGCGAACCTATCTTTGGGTCATGGTGGTCAGTTGGGAGTTCAGTCTAGCAGTCCTACTTTCGCCTTCAGAGGTAATCAAACTCGAGGAGCTGGGAATTCTAGGGGTCCTTCTACCTTTCTGAAAGGTAATCATTCTCAATAGAAGGGGGGATTCATTCCTCCTAATCAGGGCAGGGGTTCTCAATCTAAGAACTTCTGCAATAGCCAACACTTTAGGCGCGAACAGTCTAGTTAGCCTGCACAGAGTGCACAACATAGTGTTAGCAGGGGGAGTTATCAGCAGTCTAGTGCACCTTTGGTTAGAGGAGGTTCTAGTAGAGGAAATTGTCTTTTTCTTGTGGACAGTTTGGTCACATTGCGACCAACTGCAGTCAGCGTGCATCTCAGTTCTCGGGAGAGAGGCCAGTAGCTTTTGAGCCTACAATTGGGAATGTTGGTGGATCTCATGGAGCTCATTTGGTGGATCTCATGGTGGTAGTGATTCTTTACCTTTTCGGGTCTCAACGTTCATGTTTCAGTGTTGGATGTTCTTTGTTCAGTTGTACTTATCTTTCTCTATTGGAGGTTTTGATCTTATTGTTCATGTTCCATGAGATCCACCAACATTCCCAACTGTAGGCTCAGAAGCTACTGGCCTCTGTCTGAAGAACTGAGATGAATGTTGACTATAGTTGGATTTAATGTGACCAAACTGTCCACAAGAAAAACAAATTCCTCTACTACCACCTCTAACCGAAGGTGCACTAGATTGCTGATAACTCCCTCTGCTAACACTTTGTTGTGCACTCTATGTAGGCTAACTAGACTGATCGCGCCTAAAGCGTTGGCTATTGCGAAAGTTCTTAGATTGAGAACCCCCCGCCCTGATTAGGAGGGATGAATCCCTCTGCTACTGGGACTGATTACCTTTCAGAAAGGTAGAAGGACCCCTATAATTCCCAGCTCCTCGAGATTGATTACCTCTGAAGGAAGAAGTAGGACCACTAGACTGAACTCCCAACTGACCACCATGACCCAAAGATAGGTTCGCCTTCACAAGTGTAGCTTTGATGACTGTAGCCCTGAGGGTATTAGTCTCAAAGAGCTTAAATTCCCCGATGATGCAAGCATTAAGCCCCCTAATGAAGTGTTGAATCCTTCCCAAACCTGACATACTGCTTGAGCTCGAAGAAATGATGCTCATACTCTTCTACTGACATAGTCAACTATCACAGGTTATGGATTTCATCTGCTCATTGTTGCCTCCACTGATCTAATAGGAAATGTTCTCGGAAGTTCTCAAGGAACAACTCCCAAGTGACAGTATCCATGCAGAGTCCCAACTTCTCCTCGATCTTCCACCAAACTATCGCAAAATGAGAGAGTTGCATAATTGCATATCTGGCTTTAGTATTGCTACTAAAGGGGTGCATAAAAAAAAATCTCTCTAAGGCAATATTCCAAGTCTCTACCTCTAATCTTGAACCTTTCCCATCAAAGGGAGTAGGTCGTGATCTCATAAGATTTCTCATATGGTTCGCCGCAACAGTATCAGGATCGACTAAAAAATTCCTCCTAGGAGGACTCCTGGATCTCTCCCTCACCCTCTCCTCTATTCAAGAGTGATGAGAAACATCCTTCTCCACTCTGCCCTGATTCAGACCTAGACAATTTAGAATCGCCTGCAACAACTGCCTGGTGCCTAGCTCTTCAGACCCAACCTAATGTTCATCCCTCTGCTCATCTCTACTCTGTTGATGAACACTCTCTTGTCTGACACTCGCAGAAGGGCTATGATGCATACCCCTTCCACGACCACCAGCTCAACCTCTACCTCATCCCCTAGCAGCTCTAGTCTTAGCATGCATGATTCCTAAGGCAACCAGATAACCATACAACAATTCACAACATAACTCAAAACAAAGACAAAGATAAGAATGATTCACAAAACAATGATCTGAAATGAAACAAGGTTTTATGTCTATGTTTGGTTTTAAGTTTAAACTATAAGACACCTAATGAGCGTACATTACCTAGAGTTCCCAGTGTAAAAACTCGAGCTCTGATACCAGATGTAATGCCCCGCCAAGGAATCCAAAAGGAATTAACCTAAACATGATACTATGTTTGCAGAATAATTTTTTTTTCTAAAGTTTACAAACAAGAATTTAAGCAAGAGGGTTTTTAAACCCTACCTCAAAAAACACCGAAGGTTTGCACAAAAGAATACTAAAGCCGATGATCTTGATCCTCTCCAAATTCTATCTCTACACTGAATTCAAAAGCAACACTGCTTGCCACTATGTCTTCTAAAACCGAATCCAAAACTTCAAGCCAACATAATTTCACCAGAATGACAGAATAACACCCAAAACTTCAAAACCTTCAATCAAAACTTGTGTCTAACCCTAATCACCATAATAGATACCTAATAAAGAGAAAAGAAGAGAAAAACCCTAATCCTCAAAATCAGAGGTTAACTCATCCTTTTTCTTTTTGAGAGAAAAAACATAATTAAATAAATAAAAACTTCATTTTTAGTGTGCACTCAAATTTTAATATTCCTTTTTCCTAAAAAAAACAACTTTCCTATAAATCATAATTATTGATTTATTTAATTGCAAAACTATATTAAATATAATCACAAAATCAAAAGGAGCTTTTATTAATTTAAAATTGAATCAAATATTCAATTTAAATTCAATATTTCAAAATTGAATTTTAAACTAATTTCATAATTAAATATAGGTATTTAATTAAATACCCTAGGTACATTTAATATTCAATTAATTTCAACAAACATGAATATAAATATGATTTATTTCTGACAATTTAATTTATCCTAATAATCAAACAATGACACTCAAACAGAAGACAACCAAATATCAACACAAACACATCAACTAGGAGGTAACCATGAATTCACACGCCTTTGACAAATTCAGGTAGGGTAGTCAAAACTAGTTCTTGTCCAATCCTAGGACAAAGTAGGTTTAGGTCAGGGTTTTGGGTCTAATTGTTAACTCCCCTCTTTACCATTTGAGCCTTTATATGGGTACGCTCACTCCTGCCAATTCAAGGAAGACGATGCCCTGTACCCACAAACCTGTCATAACAAGAACACACATGTACATCCAATATATATATGTAATATAGCAAACAATGATAGGGATCAGTCAAACGTGTGGATTTCGCAATGCATGTAACTACATCTCCATCCTCTGCCACACCAAACACGACATATGAACATAAACATATAAACTAACCATGCACATGCAAGTATGGGGTAAGTAGCAACGTATAAACAATAATCATCATAAAACATCATCAACACCTATCTGCTAACACATGATATAGTGTCACAAATCCATACATAATCAACTAACTGAGAAGTTAAATGCTCACAACAGCAAAGCCCAAAAGAATCTGACATAAACAACTGAAAACCATAGCCTAAAAGGATACGACACTAAAACTGAAAGCAACCTAAGGGGTGGGTATTACATAACTTCTTTATAACTAAAAACAATCTAAAAAAAGATTTTTTAGGTTCAATAAATCTGGATCATATATTGCCAAGCCTAGATACCCATTTAGCCTTAGGATCGTCAATCTCCCAAAGGGAACTGAGGCAAGTATGGAGGTTATCAGTACTTGAGAACACATCATAGACTCTTAGCTGTAATATCTAACAACTTATTACCGCAGACCCAAGAAAAATTCTCACAATCTCAAATTATAATTTTTCTTAGTACCCATAGCAGCAATAATCAAAGAATGTGTCCTTGTCTATGTATCAAGAACACTTAAATCCCTTTTGAGAACATCCCTCGTAACAAACCCATTGTCATATATTAAGATACTTATTGAACAATTTAAGAACAACACAACCTCTACGAAGGGCGAGAACTTTATCATCAATCTCTCTAGTCCACCAAATTGACTAGAAATTTATTATATTCTTAACATTATCATCCAGAATACACCTTTTTGAAATCCCCCAAGCCTTCTATACGGATACAAATACCAAAGAGCCCTTCATCTACCATTTAAAATTACCAAACATTAAATCAATTAACCCAATATCTCTCCATGTTAGTTTACCTTTTGCTAATCCCTCTTTAATATTATTTCTTGCCAAAGTGTCACATCCCTCTCTCTATCGTTATCCTCTATCACAAATAAGGATGATACGTGGAGTAACCGAAAGCTAGTATAAATTTGTTTAAAAATATCCAACCATCTACGTTAACAAATTCTAGAATCTTCATTCAATCAACCGACAAAATCTGGAGGATTTGATTGTTTCTGCCCCTTTTGTTGACTTTTGAGGAGATGATAAAAAACTTCATGGGCCCTCTATAAAGAGAGGTATTGGTAACCGATGGAAAAGGGGGGGGAGGCACAGAGTGCATAAGAATAAATTCCTATAACCAGCGCATAGAAGGAAAAGGAGAAGAGGAAAGTGCGCAGGCAGTGGAAGAAAGACAGTGTTAAGAAAAGGAAAATAATGTTGGGAAGGAAGATAGAAGGAGTACGTTGGAGTGGAGGCAGCGCTTGGTCCCTCAAACCTTCATCACTCTAAACCAAGTTCTTCATTTAATCTTTAGTTGCTGAGATATCTGAAAATTACAAGCAATAAGTTCATGTAGGAGATAACTAGTAGTAACTCTTGAATTGCTTTGCTCTATATTTATGATCTTGGGAGATAAAACACATAGCTATACTCTGTTTTTAGTTATTTTGTGGTCCATATCTCCAGTTTTAATGCTACCTATGTGAAATTCAATGTTTATCTCTCTGCATTCTCAATGTGCAACTGTTACATTGTTTTAGATTTTAAAAATAAAATAAAATAAAGTAAAGTAAAACGTGTTTATATCTCTCCAACAGCTTTCTAAACTCTAAATTGTAAATGCATAAACGAATGTATCTTGATGTCGGATTGCATAGTAACATTTTTGTGGACAAACAGACAATATAAAATACATTTAAAAAGGGGAAGCACATATTAGTTGCAAGAAAATTTCATCTATTTTTTTGTTGTTTTGTTGATAAGTTTTTAATTGACAAACCAGAAGATTATACTCTTGCGAGAATTTAGGGAGAAAATTTCAGAATTTAGGGAGAAACTAAGAAACATGTTGGGGTAGATGTCTATTTAGTTCATTTTGAAATACGATTACATTTCATTATCGCAACATATTATCTTAACACTCTTTAAAATTTGGACATGCACAATTTTTAAACATCAGGAGCATTATTAAAACCAAGTTTTTAATTGAGAATTGGAAACGTTAAATTTGTGGACTTAATTTTCTTTGTGTTTTCAGTTTTAGTTTACCTTTCGTATTAAGAACCATGGATTGTATTACATTATATATACATATACATATGCTGAATCACTTTCTTAATGAGTGAAATTATGATTGCAAAAATTTTGGAAATAATAAGGAAAGGGTGTAGTATGTGGAATACTAGGAAAGGGTAGTATATTCTGTTCACTACCTACCAGTAGAAATTTGGCATTTAAATGCTTTGGCCAAAGCTATGGAAACACATG
>MU227327.1:0-15853 GCA_018584345.1 Thuja plicata | reverse complement strand
TATGTGGAATACAAGGAAAGGGTAGTATATTCTGTTCACTACCTACCAATAGAAATCTGACATTTAAATGTTTTGGCCAAAGCTATGGAAACACATGTTTTCTTAAAATGTGTTGGTTATTTATGTTTCATTTTCCTGAAATCTGTGATTAGTTCTACTTAGACATATGTGGAAAGTAGTTAGTTTCACAGACACACCATATTCCTTCCGATCCATCAGTGCGAAGAGATAGACTTCTTGGGCATGGTCGGTGCACTCTTCATTTCAGAATGAGCCCCGGAGGAGCTAACCACTCCGTGGTTGGGTGGATTAAACCCCTGAATTACACTCCCATCTCGAGATTTGCAGATGGACAGGTGTCCGACAGCTTAGAAGACCAGAGCATGCAGATGGACAGTTGTCCGATGGCATATTGGATATTGTTTATATCTACCTTTTGATCTTGAACATGATGTATATATGTATAATCCTATTTATGACGTAAGGTGCTCGACAAGTTAGTCGACATCCTGAAATTGAACATTGTAATTCTACTGAATATGGAAATGTTATAGTTTTCGACAGAATGGTCGATTACTTTTGGATATATTACCTTTGTGTTTATGATCAACAAAATTATATGTAACTTAGAGATTATGTGTATTTAATTTCTATATCTTGAGTTTTCATGTTGACCAGTCCATAACGATTGACCGTCTATGACTATTGAATCAACGAAAAGAGAATTTTTGTCTTTTTGTGCTTATGTGGCGTTTGTGGATTTTTCGGTCCTTACACAAAGTCTTCTAGGGATCACACTCATCAAGTGCCTAAAGAATTTATTTGACAGCCAAGGAAACAACTTACACAAAAATATTGTTCAAACCCATACCTCCTTTCAACCTTGGGTTGCAATAAATGTACCAACTCAAGCATGCCTCTTTTTGCATGAATACATGGATGAAAACTTTGATGTTAATTTCTTTTTCCTTATTCAGAATTTTTTGGAATTTAGAAAGAAAGGATTCAAACTTAATATTAGTTTGCTTGATTACTATTGAACAACTTGAACAACTTGTAGTCCTTGATTATGGCTATTTTTGGGTTATGTACGTGAGTCCTAGCATGTCCAATTTTTTTAGATAGAGACCATGTGAGGAATTTTAGTTTTTTTAGATAGAGACCATGTGAGGAATAAAATTCTATTGCATCAACAATGCATATCCATTGTGAAGTAGTTATGCAGTGTGAGTGCTATCCTAGATAGCCTACTATTTTCTCACATAAATTTGGGTTGTAGATTTTTGTCTGCGAAGCTCTGGCCATTGAGTTATCATAGAAATTTCACTTGTTAAGTGGGCTTTACTTTATCATTACTTTGTTTTCAAGTAGAACACCTGAGAGCTATTATTAACAACTCTTAAACAGTAATACACAAGTGATAAATTGTTTACAAAACTAGTTGCTGAAATAATGCATAAAACTAGACTTTCATAACCAGAAATTTAATGCCATAATATTCTGGAGGACCTGTGCTTCAAAGAGATCATTAGGACAGTATACCTATAGATGATGATTTCACACCAGAAGTTGTGAGATCCAATGAAGAAATCTCTACCATTAAGCCACCTATACGGTGCAATGACATTGATACCTACAGTGAAAGCCTCGCTTAATTGTCTATGCAGTTTTTGCTTCCTTTTGGTATGACAGTGAAGATTCAATGATTCATGCAGTGACAGAGATTTATACATTATGACAGTGGTCTCTCTGGTTTTGCAATATGCAGAGATAGTGATAGTAATCCTCTTTTTTGTCTCTGCTCACTGCTGAGTGTATGTAACAAACTCTACCAGTAACAGTGGATAGAATCTTATTTTGATAATATACGATATGATAATCTAGATGCACTAGGCTATAATCCCTCCTTTCATTGGTATGTATTCCTGACCTGAGACGATGTATATTTTGCTTTGGCTTTTGATATATGTTTTTGAACAGTGACACTTATTGTATCCTATGAGATCTTCTCGGTACTATATTATCAATCCAATACAAAAATAATGTGTAACTAAAAATTGTCCCATGAAGACTTGATTTACAAGTCATGACTCCTAATATTCCAATATGTTATTCATATCCTATTTCCTCTTTCCATCTCTTTCGGCAAAAGGA
This sequence comes from Thuja plicata, assembly GCA_018584345.1. NCBI lineage: Eukaryota > Viridiplantae > Streptophyta > Pinopsida > Cupressales > Cupressaceae > Thuja > Thuja plicata. Next base: position 13,699 of record MU227327.1, on the reverse strand, counting down.
GAATAAAGGAGGCAATAAAGGCAAATAATAAAAAAGAAGTGACCGCAAGTGAAAAAGATCAGTTTGTGAGGAGTGTCCCAATTGCATGAGGAATACTTCCAATTTGTGGATGAGAATTTTATGACCACTGTATTTTCAAAAATGCAATCATGGCAGCCTTTCAAAGCTTTTGCAATGAAAAAGTTGCAGGTAACAGTATTTGGGAATTGTTGGTTACATTTTGTGACAATATTTTGACAAATAGAAACATGACATATTCAGATGTTGAAGATGCCCTTGAGAAGGCTGCAAAGATCTTTCCCTGCGTCAATGACAAAGACATGGTTGCAGATTTTTATAGGGGAAAAATGTTGATGATGAAGAAAGGATGTTGGTTAAGTTGAAGTTTGAGTGTGGAAGACGATTTACATCTAAAATGGAGGGCATGCTTACTGGTTGAACATTAGCAATGAAAACCCAATTAGATTTTGAAGAATACCTCTGTCACAATTTTCTTTATCCATGTTCTGAAATAGAATACTCTCTGACAGTTTTGACATCTGGCTTCTGCCCAAGCCATAAGTCACCTGATTCACTTGTTCTTCCTGTTGAAATGGTGAGACATTTAGAGTCGTTCAAAGAGTTTTATGACAGAGAAAAACTGAACAGAAGGCTAACATGGAAACATTCTCTAGGAACATGTATTATTATTGGAAGATTTGACCAAGGTGAAATTGAAATAGTTGGAACACCTTGTCATGCAAGTGTCCTATTGTTGTTCAATGAAACAGAGAGGCTAAGTTTCTCACAAGTCAAATCTTAGTTGAATTGAGAAGTTGAAGGTAAGTGTTGCCGAAATCCCTTGCATGTGCAAAATACAAAATCTAAGTAAATTATCAGATACCCAATTGCGATAGAAACAGATTATGTTGACTTCAATGCAAAAAAGTGTCTCACGCAACCCGGTTCAAGAGGTGTTGCATATCCAAAGTGGTTAGGTTAAAATACATGAGTTCAAAACTGGCATAGCTGTAACCCTCCTCGGGAGTGACATGGATGGTCGAATAGCCCGCCCCACCTCTTTCTGTGTTGTTCATGGAGTACCCACATGGGTTGAAGGCGAAATCACAAATTTCACAGTAGTCATCAAGCAGAGTGTCAATGCCCGACTCCACTGTCATCTCATTTGAGGTCTTGTGGAAGAAATGGGCAGCTTTCCCTCTGTCAAGGTCCATCATGCACACTTCCACTATGTACTTCGGACCAAGCGACTCCTCTTTTCTTACTGCACTATACACATGCTATCTCATTTTCAACTCTTTGTTGTTCCCCATTACATAGGATGCTTTGATGGTGAGCATGGGGAAGTGGCAGTCGAGGAATTTGGCTTCCTCAGCGAAGCTGCGATGAGGGAAGGGTTGAGCTGCGGAGAAAAAGAAGCTTCCTCTGCTACATCTGCATCCCTTCACACTCAACCACATCTGGGCTGCATGGCACAGAAGCGCAGCGATTGCTTTTAGGAGCTGTGTGTTGCCGCATGTCTTGATCACCACTTTCAATGGGTAAATGAACAGTCTCGATTCCAACAGAACATATGAGTCAAATAGGGCATTTCTCAACCCAACCACTATGCTGCACTGGGCTTCCCTCAGAATTGCCCTGAAGGATACATGGACGAAAACTTTCTCAAGTCAAATCAACTAATTATACAGGGCAATATCACTATGAATTGGAAGAACCTTAGTGTTATATTCTTACAGCAAATGGAAGTGGGTAACTTGTGCTCTTACCTACAACACTACTCGCTGGTGAATCAGGAGACTCACCTTGCTTCTCTTTACCATTTCCTTTTATGTAAACCACTTGAGTTTTGCATGTACAATGTTTAGGCAATATACTATGTTTCTGTTTTTCTCACTTACTATGCTTACAGCACATGAGCAATGCATGTCCTATCAAGGAAATCATTGTCAACAGAGCATACTTATTAGGTCCCCAGTGCTTCTCCACCCCCACAAGACACAGTAGGATTTTGGGTTCATCTCTGTATTAGACAGGGAATGCCATAATTGTATAGCATTGAATTGATTTTGTTGGTTTTAGATTATAATACTGTGTTTAGGTAACTTTTCAGGGGCAAAGCACAATGCTGTAATGGAGAAGAGAGGAAAGTGCATGATCAACAACGCATCGCATTATGGTGGAGAAACTAAGGTCGTTGGACCCTGAGATTATACTTACTGTAAACTCTAATGTGAGTATTCCACAGAGTCGTGCTGCCTTACTCATAGATTAAAGAGGATTTTCCATTTTTGCTGTGTATATAATAATGACCAATGTGTTGTGCAGTGTGTGAAAAAGCCTTTTGGAGCTGCTCTGTTTTGGCAAACCTGAAGTATCCAAGTCTTGTAACGGTTGATAAAATGGCTGGTGGGTGGAGGAGTTGGGGGAACAGAGGCTGTGCCCTTTGAAGGGTTCGAGAAGAGGCTGGAAATGGAGTTAAAATTCATGGCAAAAGCAGAGGCATGGAAGGGGAAATTATTAGGGCGCAGAGGTCTGAGTGTGGCAGACTTGAGGGCAATTCTGAGGGAAGCCCAGTGCAGCATTGTGGCTGGGTTGAGCAATGTCCTATTCGATTCATATGTTCTGTGGGAATCGAGCATGTTCATTTACCCATTGAAAGTGGTCATCAAGACATGCGGCAGCACACAACTCATGAAAGCAATCCCTAAGCTTCTGTGCCATGTAGCCCAGATGTGGTTGAGTGTGAAGGGATGCAAATACAGCAGGGAGAAGTTTCCTTTTCTCTGCAGCTCAGGCTTTCCCTCATCGCAGTTTCGCTGAGAAAGTCGAATTCCTTGACCACCACTTCTCCATGCTCACCACCAAAGCATCCTATGTAATGGGGAACGACAGAGTCGAAAATGAGATGCATGTGTATAGTACAGTGAGAAAAGAGGAGTCGCTTGGTCCAAACCACACGGTGGAAGTGTACATGATAGATCTTGACAGAGGGGCAGCTGCCCATTTCTTCCATAAGACCTCAAATGAGATGACAGTGACAACTGTGAAATTTGTGATTTCACCTTCAACCCGTGGGTACTCCATGAACAGCACGGAAAGAGGTGGGGCGGGCTACTCGACTATCCATGTCACTCCCCAAGAGGGTTACAGCTAAGCCAATTTTGAACTCATGAATTTCGACCTAACCACACCTCTTAAACCGGGTTGCCGCCATTTTCAATCCTTTCATTTTGAAACAGGAAAAGTTCAACTTTGGTGCCATTTTTTTTCATTGCCGGCAATTCTTCGAAACACGTGCCTTGGCTGTGCTTCCTGATTTCTGCATTGTCTACCTGGGTAACTGCAATGATAGCGTAAGCTCCCATTTTGGCATAGGCACGGAGGACATTGGAAAAGGATTTGGCCCTATAGTTAAAAGGACATTGGCGAGTTTTCTTTACAAAAAAGAGTGCGAAGACCATCGTCTCCAACGACATTGCGGACAAGGTTGAAAAGGCGTGCACAGAGTGGGGTTTCAGATTTTACTTCAAGCCAGACTTTATTGAAGAAAATGAAAGCTCGGTACAAATCTCCATAGGTGTTACCCTTCACTTTGTTCTCTTTCCTTTCCTTAGTCTTTTTCTTTTTGACGGGTGCTAATCTAGTATCGGAGAAGCATGTGATGTTTATTTATCATCACAGCTAGTCCTAGTCTTCACAGAGTTGGAGGGTTTACAGAGACAGATTATGCAATGTAGAAGTTGTGAAGATTTATACATCTGTTCGAGAAGCATGTGGAAGCTGTGAAAACTTATGTTCAGTTGAAAAAGAGGCATATAATTCTAAACAGCTTCCACATGCGTTTCGAACACGCTCATATGGCAGAATCTCTTCCCGAATTTCCATCCAAAATAGGACCAGTTGGTGTGATGAATGAATATCATGCGCTTCTTTGGAAGTATGGTAAATAGTGTGCTGCACATTTTGGGGGTCGCTGGAAGTCTCAAGCTTACTTCCATTGCAAGCAACTTTTTCATCTAGTCTCGCATGTGATTGTTCTTTGTACCTGCTTTTATATTGGAGATTATGGCTGGTTTTAATCTGGAGATCGGTGATATATTATCTTCTAGCTTAAGAAAGAATGCAGGGATAAAGCGAATGATGTAGGGGGTTGAGGTGCGCAAGTCTAGTATGGTGGACGTTAGTGGTGTGATTAAATCATTATAGTTAAAATGTTTACTACAACTGTATTGTTTGATTTTCAGAGTAGCAATTATGACTTTTTTTTTATTTTAGTTGGGAAGGAGGCTGTAAATAATTTGGAAATTGAAAATTCATTTGTGGTTCAATAAGATAGTCTAATATTAACTAAATATAATCATTAATTATAGTTGAACATTCAATATTACACTATTGTATTCAAGTCATTAATTATATTTAAATTAACGAATGTTTGCCCCCCCCTCCCCCCTCATTTATCTTCAGTTTGGCCATTCTATATATACGCTCACAAAATCCTTTTTATTTTTTATTTAAGGGTAGAGTGGCCTCACTTCCATTATTAAACTCTAATGTTATGATGTTTCACATATGTCATCTTGTATTTTTTTATTGTTTTTTCAAAAACTAACTTTTCTTAGACTTATTTGCGTATGTTGCCTTCACTTTATATAAGAAATAGTCTCTCTCTCTCTCTCTCTCTCTCTCTCTCTCCTTAATGTGAATGTAACACGAGCCTATTGATAATTGAACTTGATTATTTTCTTGATTCAAAGATTTTGTTTCAATCATGTTTGGATACTTGTAAGTGGATGCATATTCTATTTGAATCCATCACTTCTCCATTGAGTCTTTTATTGCACAAACAGCATCATATCCTACCAATTGATTTCATGTAGAACACAAATCTACGCAACTAATAGACCAAATTTTGTCATAATTAACCTTCCAAACGTCTTGGGCGTACCCATTGCACACTAAGATGTAGTTGCTAGTTTATATTCTTTCATAAATGTGAGTATCTCCTTTCTAGAGAGAAATAAAAAATGAACAAATTGCATCAAATCAAATGTGATGGTTGTGTGATTTATGCATTATTTTTATTAAAAATATTTAAAATTTTATGAAGATTCTTTTATATGAAAGGGAAGATTTTGGATAGACTAAATATTTTAAGAGAATATATACACATATATTGATGTTGTTTGGGTAAGAAGGTCTAATGACTTAGAATTTGTTATGTCAATGAAAGCAAAACAATAATACCTTTTATTAAATTAATAAATTTATCCTTCTAAACTCACAACAAGCTAAAATAAAGTCTAAAATTATTATACATGAAAAAAAATGGACTCCTTAATATCCAAGATAAATCAAAATCTAACATACCTTAACAAACATGATTTACAACAATAAATATCAATGTTGTAATGTTAAACCCAAGTCCTCACACAAACATGATTCAACCCTGTAATGTCCTCTCTATCTATGTGGATCTTTTCTTCCAAGTGCCTATAATGTTTGCCTTTGGATATTCTCTTTATAAGCTATGAATGTCTTCCTTGATTTGTGGTTTGATGAAATTCTTATTGCTAAGTTTTTTTTTTGTAAAAACTTTCAAATTACTTAAGAGTGAACGTCTTCCCTGATTTGGGGTTTGCTAAAATTATAATTGCTAAGTTATTTTTTTGTCTTGAACTTTCAAATCACTTGAGGGTGTGTTTTCCTTAAATAGTTTTGAACAAAGTTTTTGACTTGGTTGCTTCTTTGATTTTATGGACTTTTAGTTTTCTAATTAAATTTTTCAAGGAATTCATGTTGTAGTTATTTATTTTATTTCATGTTTTGTATAAATTGATCCAATTTTAATGGAACATTATGCAATGTATATTTCTTTAAGAATCGCAAAGATCAACTGATTTTAGTTATGCTTAAGTTGTCTTGTATTGGAAAGACCCGTGCAATATAGAATGGGTGATGAAACCTTTGTGTTGGTAAGTTTCTAATTATTTTAATCCCATCTATTTCATGTATTTATTGCAAACAATGTAATATATAGTTACTTTTGAGAGAAAGGGATTTAATGTCAATGCAAATATAGAAAATGGAATGTTGCTAAGTATATTATAAATCATCTTAGATGTCCTTTCACAATATAAGTTTTATTTCAATTGTAGGTTTTAACTCTTAATAATTTAAATTGTTAATTTTATTTCAAAAAATAAGTTTATTAGTAGTTACGAAGTTATATTGGTTGCACAAATCAATATAGAAAAATAATTGTCACTTATCTTAAAATGTTAAGTTATGCCTTGTGTAAATATTAACTTATTTATAACTTCTTTTCTTATTGACTAACCCTTACACCTCATTTAGGTGCAAGCACTACTAAGATAAGCAAAAATAAGCAATAAGATGGTCTAGTTGGACAAGAGTCTCACATTGAGATTAACTTTTGTCCTAAAGTAAAATAGTTAAAGCCAAACATTTCCTCCACGAAAAGTTTAGTTTCTTTAAAAAATAATAATAATAATAATTTAAAGAAAAATAAAATGAAATAAAAAAAAATAGTAGATTTATTGATTTGAATGAGATCTTGAACAACCTAACATTTCATGAAATAACAATAATCTTTGAAGGAGAAGAATGTATGAATCTAAAGTGTGAAAGTAGTTCAGACTTGATTGATATTTCTCTGGTCCACCTCACTTTTCCTTGTACGCTTTCTTATTTCTAAAGATTCTTTAGTTGGAGATCCAACATGATAAGTTTTTGTTTTAACACCATCGTTAATTCCAACATCATGAACATGCATGTAAATGATCAATGAATTAGACAGTGTGGACCTGAGGTGACACGCACGTAAGATTGAGAGGCTGACAATAATCAAATCCTTAAAAAAGTAGCAAAATACTTCAATGATCCCCAACACAAATTAGTTGCTCAATTATCTACGAATGTTTCATTTCCCAAAAAAGCCTGAATTTCCTGGAGCAATGTGGATTAATTAATTAACTAATTGAGAGCATGTGTTAACTAATCACATATATTAGGATTGCAGCTTGCCTGGTTATAGGATTTTGTTTACAACTTATTGTAGTGTATGAGAGTGCAATTGAATTTGAGGAACTTTCAGTTAAACTACCTTCTAAAAAATGTTGTTGTGCAGGGGTTTCTAAACTCCCTGCACATATTGCAGTCAAATAAGAGACGGAAGTGATAACATTAAGCCTTCATGGTAAGTTTATTCTTCCATATCTAAATATGAAGAATTCAAAATGGAAGATTTAGGTTTCTTTTGGTCTTGTAATTAACTTTTTATTGATGTATTTATTAAGATTTTAAATAATAATATTAATTGGAAGATAAGTAATATTAAATTGTATTCATCAAATAATAACATTATATTAGAAGAAAATCAAGTCTTGTTGAGTACAAGACTCGACATCATAAGCGATGAGGTTGGGATCGTGCCCCAAGTGAATTTGGCAGCGTGGATGCTCTGTAGTCCTTGGCTCTAAGCTAAAGAGGAACATGTGGGCCTGTATCGGATTCCTAAACCCTCCATCAAAAAATAAAATAGATTTGTTCAAAATTGAAAAGCTCATTACATTGGTAAAGTATTGTCTTTATAGGCTTCTACTCTTCCTAATAATAGGAAAAAAAACATAAACTAAAAACTAAAAAACAATTACATAGCCTATTTTAGTAGTTTGCAAATAGTGGATATATTAAAACAAAAAAATTGAAAGTTTTTAAAAGCTGAAAAAATTCTTCGTGTTTTTTTTCCCTTTTAAAACATATCTAATATCTTTATTTATCAACATAGTTTCCCTTGATGTTGAGAGAGCTCACAATTTGTCTCAAAGTATCAAACACTAAACATTTGTAACTGCTTTGGTGAATATATCTACTAGTTGTTCTTTAGTTTTGATTAATGTATTAAATTGTACTTCCTTTTTTTGCACCAATCTCGAATAAAGTGATGCTTCAAATCAAAATGTTTTGTCCTATTATGATGGCCTAGATTCTTTTTTAACTTGATGGCACTCATGTTGTCACAAAAAAACATAGTAGGTTGATTTTGCTTCTCTCCAATTCATTCTGAAACTTTTCTAATCCAAAGAGCTTGTTTACATCCTAAGGTAACTGCAATATACTCTACTTCTATGGATGAAAGGACTACTATGTTTTGTTTGTTTGAAATTGAAATAATCAAAACAAAACTAAAATAGAAATAATTTTTAGATGTTGACTGATGGTAATCCAAACTACCTCCCCAATCTTAATCACTAAAGCCAACAAGATTGAACCTTTTAGAAGAGTAGTAATGAATATCAAAATTTAGAGTGCCTTTCACATACCTCAAAATTCTCTTGGTTGTCTTCATGTGTATTTATAATGGATTTGGCATGTATCTTTAAACAAACTTGATACTGAATATGCAATATCAATATTTCTGTGAGTTCGAAACATTAAACTCCAAACAACACTTTTGTAAGTTGTCTCATCAACTACTTCAACACCATCGTCTCTACACAATACAACTCCATGAACACTTGAAATGGAGGTTGGGTTAGAATCAAACATATCAAATTTCTTTAACATATATTTTGCATACTTTGTTTGAAAAATAAAAATATTATCTTTACTTTGATGAACCTCGATTTCTAGAAACAATTTCTTGAGACCAAGATCCGTCATCTCGAGTTCATTCATCATAGTAATTTTGAACTCATCCATCATCTTAGAATCGTTAAACATATACAACAAATCATCAATCTACAAACTTATACTAAGGATATCATTATCATCTTATGTTTAGTAAATGGTGGTTTCATTCATACTTCTCTCGAAACCGTTGTGTTAGGTAACCCCATTTTCCTGTTGTCATTGATGACATCATTCTAGATCTCTCAGTATAGCTTCTTACTAATACACCTTTCTGATCTGACACTATGCTTCACTGACAATGACAATTGTGGCTTGTATCCGTTTCGGTCCAAACTCATATTTTGTGTACACATGAAATACTTTTTTGGTATGGTCGACTACCGTTACACATTTGGTTGATTACATGGTTTTTGGGTCTCATCTGACACAAACAAGTTTAGCCGACATGAGAAGAATGCATACTGATGAGAATATATAATCATGGCGACCTGCGTGGTTGCATAAAAGAAAGTAGTATTATGTAATGTGATATACTGCGAAGTGATGCGACTGATGTTGTGTGTATGTGTGTGTGTATTGTTATTTATAGATGCAAATTGTTGTTTTGTAAAGAAGAAGACCTTTAATTCACCAAGAGTTGTATTCAGTGCATTTGTAGATGCGCACTTATTAGTTCAATTTTGTATAATCCTCTATTTTGTATTAGGGCAGTGATCCCAATCTGTAGTGAGCCACCCTATGTATTACTTAACCATTTACTTAATACTTGAGAGTTAACCCTCTCTCTGGTTTTTTCCATCTTAGGTTTCCACGAAAAAAAATTTGGTGTTATATGTTGTTGTGTTGTTTACTTTTTGTACTTTTATTTCCATCAAGTTTAGAGTATGTTATGTGGATAGTTACTCAAATATTTTAAATTGTTTAAGGATAGATTGGTCCACCCTCCCCTCTCAGTATATCAAATGTTCAACAATTGGTATCATACCTAGTTCCTTTGGAAGAGTCTAACCACTCGAAGGAGATCCAGGAGGTTGAACATTTTACACCAACATCCACCATGGATGAGAATGAGTTCATACCAGTATACAAAGATCTGGAGTCAATTGAAGATGAGAAAAAAGTCTTATAAGAAACTCTTCATATGACAAATGATAGTATCTGAAAATTGAAAGAGCAAATTTGAAGGTTCAAATCGAGGCACAAAGAGGTAAGAAATGAGCTGAAGCTAGAAAATGAAATGATCACCGATCTAAGAGTCAAAAGAGAAGAAGATGAAAAGACAAGAAGCTTTTGAATAAAATAATTAAGAGAAAATATGATAAATGCAATCGGCTAGAAAAAGAAATCAAGTCTCTCAAGAAGAGTGAAGAAAAGGTCAAATCCAGTTCAGAGAATCTAGATGAGATACTAAACAATCAAAGACCTCCAACAGATAAGAAATGACTTGGATATGATAATTGTGAATTCTCTCACAACACAATCAAAGAAAAGGATGAACTAATTCCAGTAAGTGAAGATAAGGCTATACCTGATCAATCAGATAAAGGTAAGACTTTGGTAAAACCCCAGGTAAGTATGAAACCTCATTCTTTTAATAGTCAAAGAAGCAAATTGTAGAAATAGATCGAATTAGAATAATAGATATTTTCTCGGTAAATATTCCAACTGTAATATTTATGATCATAAGGCAAGTCAATGTAGGAAACCGGAAACCTAATAATAATAAAAATAAATTTATTGGTTATTGTTATACATGTTATGCATATGGACATAAAGCTAACCAATACAGGTCAAGACAGAAGAAGCAGGAAAACCAATGCTTTAGTTGCAACAAGATTGGTCATATAGCAAGGTTTTGTAGATCAGTTGATAGTAAGAAGACTGAACCGATAAAGAAAATAAACAAAGAAGATATTAGAGAAGAGATGATAAAAATATGGATAAAGAAGAGTGATAGTAGCTCCATCTGTGTTACAGAGATATCTTTCGATAACTAGAAGCCTCACGACTGTTGGTCAGGGGGATAAATTATTCAATGTCTGTCTCCCATCATAAATAATGCAATCATACCAAATCTACTCCATCAGGGAGCTTTCGGTAGAATGAAAGTAAAAAGGAATATTCATTCCAATAAAGGAAGTTGTAGTGGTTCTACAACATAATAAATATATAATATGACATATTTTATGAGGTCTTTCACTTTAAATACGGCTTTCACAAACCATTTCTATCACAAAGTGAAAAGATTTCAAAGTGCAAAGTTGAAAAGAAGAACAAAGTGTGAGCTAGGGTTTTCAAATTGGTTTAGGGGATTCAATGACTTTAAGGTATTTTATTGTAATACTTCTTTTGCAATGGCTGGCCAGTTTACTCCTCTGCTAGTTGATGCTTCCACTAAGCCTCATCCCAAACTTAAGCCATGCCCTTACATATCCACCAAGAATGATATGACAAGTTGTTTATCTTGAATTAGTAATGGAGTGGTTCCTACAGAAGATGTCAAAATCCATTTGAAATGTAAGTTAGATGAATTTGACCATTTCAAGTTATTTTATTTATGGCATAAAGAGTTAGCTACCGAAGATGGGAATGTTAAACTAGAGTATAAGATTTTGGTCGACAAAAGACTGGATGTGTGGAATCATTTCCCTAATTTATGTGATGATGATAAATGGGTAAGGATGGCAATGAGTCGCTTCCATGACATCTTCCTTTGGCTAGATGATTGTCACTTGTTGAAAAAGGAGGTTATGAAAATTTTGACTGATCTAAACGATAGTAGTATAGTACCGAAGATCAATTCTAACAAAATTGATGATCGCATAGCATTCATGAAGGTATTTTTGGATGGAATATTACATGCAATCCACTAAATTCCACACCCAACCATAAGGTATGTTGCACAGGTCATAGGAAACAAAGTTTATTACATGAACCAAGAAAATTCCATTTTGGCTATGGCAATTTTTGTAGCTCATCAAATGGTTGTGAATGGTGCTGATTATGACTTGTGTGGGCTCATCAGAGACCAATTTATTGAGAATTTAAAGTTGATAAAGACTAGAAGGAAAAATATTGTGCTATGTTTTGAAAATTTGGCCATATGTTTATTGTTCTATTTTTCTAACACTATACCTAGACATGGACATGTTGTGTGGACTAAGGATACTCCAGTAGCTCATCAAATTGACTATTTCTTAAAAAGGAAATCTAGGGAAAATCCTGACTGAGATGTATGATTTACTAAATTCTTTGTTGTTCTACAACACAAAATGCACAACTTAGATAGGATCCATAGTTCTATGATTGAAAAATACAAAAATGATATCACCTTGAATGTGACAACTAACAAATTCATCATGCAGGTTGTACAACCAAGAACACAAAGGGCACCGACACTCAGATATGAAGTGTCTAAATAATTGGTTGGGAATTATGAAAATATACTCCTTGAAATTCCCATAGATACATCTAATGAGAGGTTCAACACTTCTGAAGAAAAATCAATGAAAATCCATAGCAAGAAGATGACTAAAAGTGTTCAAAAGAATGTGGAAAAAGTCTTAAAGGAAGCCACGAAATTTGTTGGTATTACGGAAGAGGAGAAAGTTTTTATCTTGAAGAGAGTCTCACACTGCTCTATCAGGAATCCTTCTGGTACTAGAGTTGTCTCTACTCCTGTAGTAAAGAAATAGAAACTTGAAAAGGAGAGTCCCTCTTAGAAAAAAGAAGAGGTATGTATTTTCTTTGGTTACTACCAAGAAGACAAGGAAGAGTACTTGATTTAATCATGTTCTTGTGGATTCTAGAAATGAATGTGATGATTTGAAAGAATCTGATAGTGGCCCAGGAAAGAGAAATTCAAGACTCATGTATGAAAGAAAGAGGAATAGGTTTTTATTGTCTTTTGTTTGTAATCAATTAAGCCCACAATGTAAGGCCATTGACTTGTTTGGTGAGATAAACCTATAAAGGATAAAAATGGGTGTTGATTGTGTTAATGGATTATTATATGTGAATGGATGATTTTTATGTGTAAGAAAGATAAGATGTTCCTTCTAACCTCAAATACACAAAGGAAGGATCCAAATTGATTAACCTCAAAGAAAGGATCAATGCATAAATGAATCAATCGATTGGAAATGAGAATAAAGAGGAAGACCTTAGATTTCATTTTATAAAAGAGAATATCTGATAGATTTAGGAAGATTAAAAACTTTAAATGAAATGAATCGAAGACAAGTACTAACCTTAAAATGCTACAGATTTGAAGAATTCTATTTTCAGGTGTCTACTCTAATTTTTTGGAAAACTTGCAACCGGATCTAGAACAGAAATGTAGAGACGAACAAAACCCAGAAATATTTTTCCGATTTGGCTCAGTTCCAATTTTGACCCAAAAATAAATGTCACCTTTGACCCAAAATTTTTGATTCTGAACCAGAATCTCTGATTCTAACCCAAAACAAAATGTCATTTCTGACCCAGAAATGAATGTCACCTTTGAACCACAATTTTTGATTCTGACCCAATACAGAATGTCGATTCTATCCCAAAATCTCTGACAGAAAATCTGTTTCTGGATCCTGATATTTTTCCGAAAAGGGTATCCGAATCTGCACTCCGATTCATTGTTACAAACCTTTCCCTACAATAAAAATGGTTTTTTTGTTAGGGGAGGGTTTTGCCTTGGTAAAACCCTAGTTTTGGAATTAACCTCAAATTATAATTGAAATTGCATAAGTAAAAAAAGTAAATGAACAAATTCACCTTGCTTTAATAGAAACCCTTGTGGCGGATTTGAATCCGTGGATCCATAAGTATGTATGCACCAAATGGATGAAGAATGTAGAATGTCAGATGTAGGATGTATCAAATCAATTGCTTGTAGATCTTCAACACCAATCTTGAATAGATCACTAATAGATTTGACCCTAAATTGCGACCAAACTTTTCGACCAACTTGCAAAATTGTTTTGTTTGGTCGCAATATAAAAGTTAACTTTTATTTTTTTTACTTTTATGCCTGTGTTGGTCGAAATTT
>MU227326.1:4184387-4196174 GCA_018584345.1 Thuja plicata | reverse complement strand
CAAATAAAAATTTGACATAGGAAAATGGGAATTTGGCGAATGATGTTCGTCAAAAGAGACAATTAATTCCGTGGCGAATAAGAGTAAACATTAAAGAGAAATATGGGCGAAGAACCCGAGTACCAAATTGAAATTGTGTAATCATAGTGGCGAACGTTCCGACCACAATATGACTATTTTATAAAATCTGGGCGAACCGGTCAACTAGTATACGGTGTTTTTTTTCGCCAATTTCTATAGCCCGATCGGGACATATTCGCCAATTGGTGAATAATCGCCACTAAAAAAATCCCTGGCTCCATCGCTCTCCTCTGAGCATCACACACAAATTCCCATGCTTCAATACCAAAAACTTGGAATGAAGATACATCAGGCTTGACATGAGACCAAGCCTCCTCAGGAGTCATATGTCGAACTGCCTTGTGAGGCATCTGATTCTGAGTATAGTTGGCACAATTGACTGCCTCTGCCCAAAAAGATGAATCCATGGACCTAGACTGTATCATACAATTAGCCATCTCCCGAAGTGTTTTGTTCTTTCTTTCTGCCACACCATTCTGCTGAGGGGTGTAGGTCACTAAAAACTGATGCTGAAGACCATGTTCAGAGAAAAAATCCCTGAAAGCTTGGTTCACATACTCCCCCCATTATCTGTGCATATCCGATGAATGGAAAGACCAAATTGCTTCTCCACAAATGTCTTAAAGACTCGAAATGAATCAAAGACATCAGACTTGTACTTCAAAAAGTACACCCATGTGCGCCTGGAGAAGTCATCAGTGAAAGTAAGCACATATCTGGCACCAAAAAAAGGAGTAGGAAATGACATGAGGTCACTATGAATCAACTCCAATGGTGCCAAAGCACGAGTAGCTCATCCCTGAGGAAAAGGATTCCTATGTTTTTTGCCAAGGACACAACCCTAACAAACCCCATTAGTGCAAGTAATCTATGGAAGCCCAAGAACAAGTGCTTGTATGCTCATCTGCTGAAGATATCTATAATTGACATGGCCCAAACGCTCATGCCAAAGTCCACTCACTGAATCTACATGTGCTATAAGACAGGAACCTGTGCCAGTAGAAGACTCAAATCCATCAAATATGTATAGTCAGGATGCAATGTCAACACTCCTAGTAGCCACAATCATCTCAGAATCATGTAAGTCCCGAATGACCACATCATGTGGTGAGAACTCAACTGTCTTACCAGAGCCAGAGTGGCAAATCTGATAGATAGACAGAAGGTTCGTCGAAATGTTAGGGACAAAGAGAACATCCTGAAGAGAACCCCCAGCTAATGCAATAGAACCAGAACCCAAAACAGAAAGATGAGATGAGTTCCCAACAACAATCTGTGAAGTAGCACAAGGAGCAAGTGAGGTGACCAACTGCTGAGTGTGAGTCATGTGGTGAGAAGCACCAGAATCAAGAATCCAGGTGGGCCCAGAAGTCATGGCTCATGCAGTAAGAGCATGACCTTTCCCTGCAGGGGAGGATGTGGACTAAGGAGCTGAAATGTGATGCTCCTACATGGCTTCCTCTAAAGCCTCCAAATGTTTCCAACACCTAGAAACGGGATGTCCATCCTTTCCATAAAAGCTACAGGTCTCAACTGATTTCTACTTGGTCTTGGAGGTAGACTTAGTAGACTTCGAAGAAGATTTACCCTTGGAAGGGTTAGCTAGAGGTTTTGAATCATTTTTCTGTGCAGGTTTGGAGGAAGACTCATTGCCTGCGGAATCTTTCTTTGGTTTTCCTTTCTGTTTTGGTTTCCCCTGTGAAGACTGAGAAACAAATGCTTGGCTAGAAGAGCCAGAAGCATCCATCTGTTGGATCTTTTCCTGTTCCCGTTTCAACTGATCACAAAATGTCTCAAAAGAAGGCATGGTGTGTCTAGCACATAAAGCATCCATGGTGGAGTAGAAAGTAGAAGAGAAGATCTGATACTATCCTCGCAACTTTGAGAGTATCAAGAAGATACACTCATCATCTGTCTTGGTTTTTCCACATCCCTGCAAAACTGAGCACAGAGACTTGAACTTCATCAAGAAGTCCTCAATGGTGGGAAAGCTGGTAGGTGTCAAAGTAGTCAGCTCTGCATCAAGATGTAGTGCCTGGAACTCATTTAAAGTGCCAAACAAATCTGAAAAATTTCCCCAAATGGCCCTAGGAGTGGTCAAACCATCCAAGTGAAAGAGGAGACTGTCGGAAATGTTCAGTGCAATCAAGCCCATGGCTTCATCCATCTTATTCCTATGCTGAAGAATCTCAAAAGGACACTATAGGATAGGTTTATGTTCATCTAGGCATGACCATAAGCCACGTGACATGAGTAGCCTGGTCATGTGTGCTTTCCAGGTGTGGTAATTGTGCGGTGTCAGCCGGGCCACAGAGGGGTCCAACATTGAGAGAAGAAAAATACAGAAGTAAAAGGGTCAATTTCTAAATGTAAATGACAGAAAAAAAAAGCACCCCCCCCCCACAATGTATGATTCTAACCCCCATACAACAAATAATCAATTACTGAAAGCACGAAAAACTAGAGAAAAACTTGAACACTAGATGCAGAGAGGGAGGGAAATAAAGCCTCTAATTCAATG
Organism: Thuja plicata; assembly: GCA_018584345.1. NCBI lineage: Eukaryota > Viridiplantae > Streptophyta > Pinopsida > Cupressales > Cupressaceae > Thuja > Thuja plicata. The sequence goes on along the minus strand of MU227326.1, from coordinate 4,193,572 downwards.
CCAAAAATAGGAACTCAAATGGCTAAATTAGTGAACAAGACAAGCATCATCACATCCATCTCAGAAACACCTTTCCAGAATTATTTTGTTTTCCAAAAAAGGACACTGTATGCCCAAGATATGGCAAAAAAATTACAAGCACCCCCAAAAATACTCTCTGGAAAAACACAGTCCTGCAAAATAATTTGACGGTCGTATGGCCTTCGTAGGACGTCGGGCAGTGTGGCGATGGCACGTGGGTGGTGACACCGGTGGAGGTGATGGCCGAGGGGGGAGGCGGCGGCGGTCGGGCTGGGCGCGGGTGGTGGCCGAGTGGCCGGGTGGTGGCGGCGGTCCCCGGCGGTGGATCTGCGGTGGCGCGCGGGCCAGTGGCGGTGCGTGGGTGGTGCACCCAAAAACTAATTTAAAATAGATTTTTTAAAAAAATTTTGAGTTTTGCCTCGATTTTGGAGCCCGTACGGCCCTAATAGGCCAAAAAAAATTTCCTGTTGTCACAGTAGCCAAAATAGTAAAACTTTATATGTATTTCAACTCTCTCGGGCCTTCTAAATGCAATGGCGGAGTCTGTTTTTGCTCAAACAACTCCATAAAATAGTGCCTCCTTCAATGTGACAGAAAAATCCTAGAGAAGTTGTGATTGTCATCTTCGAATCGTGGCTTCAAAAACCTTCAACCCAGGCAGCGACAGGGTGGCTCTGATACCATGTAGAAGTTGAGAAATCCAACTTTATAGCTCGCCAATAACACCTGCATGCAAATACCTGAAGCTGAATAGAAACCTGTGAGAAAGAGGCAAGGGTTTGGAAAATCTCAGCGGAGTGAGAGCAAAATATTATTTCCCAAAAAGTAAATACAATAATTACAAAAATGACATATAAGGTGAGAAACCCTAAAGCTAGAGAAACCTAGGTTTGTGCACTTAATAATTAATAAAACATATTAATTATTATGCACCTACAAATGACAAGCTTAAGTGAATAGAATAATAGTTAGCTTTAATAATTAAACTGAAGTGATTTAATTATAAAGGCAAATGCACTATTACTCTAACAATGGGGAATTCCTAGGGGTTCTTGTATGTGTTATCATGCGTTAGGACCCCTAGCAAGTCCCCATAACCCCTTTTGACACATTTCAACACTCAAGTGTGTCCCAAGGGGTCGTATGACCCCTTAGGACACACTTGAGTGTTCTCATGTGTTAAAATTGGTCATGAGGACTTCCTAGGGGTCCTAATGCATGATAAGGTGTACTAGGACCCCTTAGGACCCTCTTTGACCCCAAGGGACACATTGGAACACTTAAGTGCATCCCAAGGGGTCCTACGACCTCTTAAGACACACTTGAGTTTTCTAGTATTTCAAAAGGGGTCATTGGGTCTTTCTAGGGGTCCTAATGCATAAGAACATGTACTAGGACCCCTTAGGACCCTCTTTGACCCCCTAGGACACATTAGAACACTCAAGTGTGTCCCAAGAGGTTTTATGACCTCTTGGGACACACTTGAGTGTTCCAATATATCGAAAGGGGCCATGGGGACTTTTTAGGGGTCGTACAATCGTGATAAGGTGTACTAGGACCCCTTAGGTCCCTCTTTGACCCTCAAGAACATATTGAAACACTCAAGTGTGTCCCAAGAGTTTGTAAGACCCCTTGGGACACAATTGAGTATTCTAATGTGTCCCCGGGGGTTAAAGAGGGACCTAAGGGGTCCTAGTACATGCTCTCATATGTTAGGACACCTAGGAAGACCCAATGACTTCTTTCGACACATTGGAACACTCAAGTGTATCCCAAGAGGTCATAGGACCACTTGGGACACACTTGAATCTTCCAATGTCTCCCTGGGGGTCAAAGAGGGTCCTAAGGAGTCTTATTACATCTTCTCATGCATTAGGATCCCTAAGAAGAGTCTATGACCCCTTTCGACATATTGAAACACTCAATTGTGTCCCAAGGGTTCCTAAGACCTCTTGGGACACACTTGAGTGGTCCAATGTCTCGAAAGGGGTCATGGGGACTTTCTATGGGTCCTAACATGTGATAAGGTGTACTAGGACCCCTAGGGACAGATTGGAACACTCAAGTGTGTCCCAAGGGGTCCTACGACCTCTTAAGACTCACTTGAGTGTTCCAATATTTCAAAATGGGTCATGAGCTCTTCCTAGGGATCCTAACACGTGAGAAGGTGTACTAGGACCCCTTAGAACCCTCTTTGACCCCCAGAGACACATTCAAATACTCAAGTGTGTCCCAAGGGGTCCTATGACCTCTAGGGACACACTTGAGTCTTCCAATGTATCAAAAGGGGTCATGGGGACTTTGTAGGGGTCCTACGACTATGAGAAGGTGTACTAGCACCCCTTAGGTCACTCTTTGACCCCTGGGAGCACATTGTAACACTAAATTGTGTCCCAAGAGGTCCTACGATCTCTTAGGACACATTTGAGTGTTCCAATGTTTTAAAAGGGGTAATCGAAAGTCCCCATGACCCCTTTTGATACATTGGAACACTCAAATGTGTTACAAGAGGTCACAGGACCCTTTGGGACACAATTGAGTGTTCTAATGTGTCCTCGGTGGTCAAAGAGGGACCTAAGAGGTCCTAGTACATGTTCTCACATGTTAGGACCCCTAGGAAGATCTCATGACCCCTTTCGACACATTGAAATACTCAAGTATATCCCAAGAGGTTGTAGGACCCCTTGGGACACACTTGAGTGTGCCAATGTGTCTCCGAGGGTCAAAGAGGGTCCTAAGGGGTCTTATTACACCTTCTCACATGTTAGGACCCTTAAAAAGACTCCATGACCCCTTTCAACACATTGAAACACTCAATTGTGTCTCAACGGGTCCTATGACCTCTTGGGACACACTTGAGTAGTCCAATGTATCAAAAGGGGTCATGGGGACTTCCTAGGGGTCCTAACGCATGATAAGGTGTACTAGGACCCCTTAGGACCCATTTTTACCCCTACGGACACATTGGAAAACTCAATTGTGTCCCAAGGGGTCCTACGACCTCTTGGAATACACTTGAATGTTCCAATGTTTCAAAAGGAGTCATGGGGTCTTCCTAGGGGTCCTAACATGTGAGAATATGTACTAGGACCTCGGGGACACATTGGAACACTCAAGTGTGTCCCAAGGGGTCCTATGAAAGTTTATTTGAAAAAAAAAATTTATAAAAAAAAAAAAAAATTATTGAAAAAAAATCAGGTACCCAAAAAATTAGGTACCCGATTTTTTTCGGGTACCCAAAAATATGAGGTACCCAAAAAATCAGGTATCCAATTAGACTTGTGCTTTGGTGTCAGGTTTTTCCAAGTGTACTGACACCTAGGGCTACTAAAAAGTCAACAAATGTTTTCATGTGCTTTTGGACAAGTGAAAAGTGGATTTTTTTCACATTGCCACTTTTTGGCCCCCCATGATCTTGCACATACCCATATATATATATATATATATATATATATATATATATATATATATTGGAATTAATTTTAATAGTTTTTTTCTCTCACTAAAAGTGCTATGTTGCTGGAAACGTCATTTTCAAAAAGTTACATTGACTTCATAGAGCATAACTTTTTTTCTAAAATATATATCAATGGGCTTCTTTTGAAATTGGTTTTGTAACATCCATATGGAGGGTATGCAGTTAGTTTGACGACATTATCATGATTATTGCATATTTTATGAACGGTTGAAGTAGCGTAAATCGTAATTTTGACATACCTTGAGTGCATAACTTATAACTTGTTGTTTATTTATCAAAATTCTTTTTTTTTTCATAGAAAGTAGACTCAAAGCTAGAGGGTATTGTTATTTTTCAAAAAAAAAATTCTCTTTTCTACTATTTTTCATTGAACATCAAACTTGGAGGTTTATTTTTGATAAAAAAACCTACGTTTGATGCACGTCAAAAAACATAGACCTAATTAATTCAAAAGTTGTCAAATCTATATTCGTTAGAAAGCTCGTTCAGAGTACTTGTGTGATGCAAAAGGATGTCTCTATATTCTTCCATTTGAGCCCTGCACTTGAGCCACAAAGCCATGAAAATTGCAGATTTTTGTTAGCCTCTACAAATGGCCAGGGTATTCAAAGGGTTTCAATAGAAACTACTGAGTTTTGATTGAAACTACTTTCTATCGAAAGTAGTTTCATGATTTGGCATTAGTTTACCATTTACCAGAGTACTTTCGATCTCTAGTTAGAAGTTTCGATAGAAAGTCAGAAGTTTTGATAGAAAGTCAAAGATGACTTTCCATAGAAACCTATGTCAGCCTATTAGGTGTCATTTTGGGTTCAGAACCATTACATATAAATAAATATATGTTTTTGTCATCTTATTAATTTGAAAGTTTCAAAATAATTTGCATTTTGGAAAAGGAAGACAATTTTGCAACTTGTGATGGGAAATAAAAAAAGAAGGCTAAATATGAGTACACAACGTTATTCAGAAGAGACTGAACAAAGACTATGTGAAGAAGCTTGGGAACGATATTATCATAAGAAACAAGGTCTCTCTCTCTCTCTCTCTCCATATTTTAAGTTGATGATTATGACATGTCTTAATGAAACAAGTAAGCATGATATTGCAATACCTAATTTGATAAATAAGACCTAATTAGACATATTAGGACATAATTAGACCTAAGAACCTAAACTCTACCTAATTAGGCCTAAGACCCTAAACCCTACCTAATTAGAACTAAGACCCTAAACCTTAAACCTTCAACCCTAAACCCTTCCTAATCAGATGTAAGACCCTAAACCCTAAACCTTACCTAATTAGCTCTAAGACCCTAAACCCTAAAGCCTAGTAACCCTATGTAATTAGACCTATATTAGGACATAATTAAACCTAAGGCCTAATTATAGACCTAATTACATGACCTAATTAGCCCTAAGACCTAATTAGAGATATATTAGGACCTATATTAAGACCTAATACATGTGCTCGTAATAGTCCTAAACTAATAGGAGCTGAATTATGACGTAATTTGTTAATATTAGTAATAAGACGTAAGAGTACTCCTTAATACCAAATACTCAAGACTAATTAGACCCTTGATTATATCTATTAGACCTTATTGTACCTATTAGGATGCACTTAGATCCAATTAGACCCTTTAAGACCTAATTAGACCCAATTAGACCCATTAGGACCTAATTATATCCAATTAGACCCTTTAGTCCACCTAATTAGACACAATTAGACCTAATCAGACCCTTTTGGACCTAATTAGATCCAATTAAACCCTCTAGGACCTAATTAGACCCAATTAGGACCTAATTAGATCGAATTAGGACAATTAGATCTAATTAGGACCTAATTAGATCCAATTAGGACCTAATTAGACCCTTTATAACCTAATTAGACCCTTTATAACCTAATTAGACCCTTTAGGACCTAATTAGATCCAATTAGACCCTTTAGGACCTAATTAGATCCAATTAAACCCTTTAGGACCTAATTAGATCCAACTAGATCCAATTAGGACCCAATTAGATCCAATTAGATCCAATTAGGACAATTAGATCCAATTAGATCCAATTAGGACCTAATTAGACCCTTTATAACCTAATTAGACCCTTTAGGACCTAATTAGATCCAATTAGACCCTTTAAGACCTAATTAGATCTAATTAAACCCTTTAGGACCTAATTAGATCCAATTACCTGATAATTAGGACCCAATTAGGTCCCAATTAGATCCAATTAGGACAATTAGGACAATTAGATCAAATTAGGACCTAATTAGACCCTTTATAACCTAATTAGACCCTTTAGGACCTAATTAGATCCAATTAGACCCTTTAGGACTTAACTAGATCCAATTAAACCCTTTAGGACCTAATTATATCCAATTAGAATGTATTAGGACCTAATTAGATCCAATTATACCCTTTAGTCCACCTAATTAGACTTATCTGGACCTATGATAGGTTATATGACCCCTTAAGACCCCATGAGACCCACTTAGACCCAATTAGACCCTTGATTATACCTATTAGACCTTATTGTACCTATTAGGATGCACTTAGATTCAATTATACCCTTTAGGACCTAATTAGACCCAACTAGACCCATTAGGACCTTCTTACATCCAATTAGATCCAATTAGGACCTAATTAGACCCTTTATAACCTAATTAGACCAATTATGACCTAATTAGACCCTTTAGGACCTAATTAGATCCAATTAGAACCCTTTAGTCAACCTAATTAGACACAATTAGACCCAATCAAACCCTTTAGGACCTAATTAGATCCGATTAAACCCTTTAGGACCTAATTAGACCCAATTAGATCCAATTAGGACAATTCGATCCAATTAGATCCAATTAGGACCTAATTAGACCCTTTATAACCTAATTAGAGCCTTTAGGACCTAATTAGATCCAATTAGGACAATTGCGACCCAATTAGACCCTTTAGGACCTAATTAGATCCAATTAGGACAATTACGACCCAATTAGACCCAATTAGGACCTAATTAGATCAAATTAGGACAATTAGGACAATTAGATCCAATTAGGACCAAATTAGACCCTTTAGGACCTAATTAGATCCAATTAGGACCTAATTAGACCCTTTATAACATAACTAGACCCTTTAGGACCTAGTTAGACACAATTAGCCCCTTTAGAACCTAGTTAGACACAATTAGACCCAATTATATCCTTTATGACCAAATTAGACACAATTAGACCCTTTAGGACCTAATTAGATACAATTAGACACAACTAGACACAATTAGACCTAGTTAGACCAATTTGTTTGAAATAATTAAATATCTTTGTATGCAAAAAATTCTCAAGAAGCACAACCTTATGAAGTTGGAGAAGGGTCATTGCAAGGTGAACGAAGCCCAACCTTTAGAAGTTGGAGAAGGTTCATCGCAAGGTGAACAAGCCCAACCTTTAGAAGTTGGAGAAGGATCATCGTAAGGTAAACAAAACCAACCTTTAGAAGTTGGAGAAGGGTCATCACAAGGTCAATAGGCTCAAAAAGTACAACCTTCAGAATCCCAAACAAGTACATCTCTCTCTCTCTCTCTCTCTCTCTCTCTCTCTCTCTCAATTTAGTCTCTTAGTACAGTTAATTATGCATTTTGGGTCTTTCCCCTTAAGATGAGATATTAAGAGAATTTTTTATTTTATTTGCAGCCCAATTACAAAAAACAAATGAGAATATCATTCTAGCCCAAAAGTTGAAGAGAAAAACTAATCATAAAAGCATAGATCATTTAATTAAAATGAATTTCAAAAAATTGAGAGATTATGCTAAACAACCCATAAATACTACGAAGAGGGCATTGAATAAAAAGTCTAAGGAAATAATTGCACAATTTGAGAATCTTGATACACTTGAAAAAACCCAACTATTATCAATTACACTTCTTAAAGATGAGTTAAAAGAGCCATTAAATTTGTTGGGTGTAGATGCAAGCTTGGAAAGGACAAAAAGGTCTAACGTGTAAAAAAACATTATTGAAGTGTTATGGAAGGTTTGCATTCCATTGGGAAAACAACTAGATTTGTAGATAAGTCTATTTCAAGAAGAGTGACACTGACATCTATTTTAGATAAAACATGTCCCAAAAAAGACAAATTTTTCGCTTTCATCCCATATCATGTACAATAGGAAGAAACTAGGACATTATTTGAAAAGGAGAATCAATTTGTATGATACTACATTGGAAGGTAATTTGGCACTAATGTGTAGAGATTTACGCTCCAATAGGATTAACAAAACAGTTAGGAACTTTGTTACAACATTTTAGATTGATCATACTCATCCTTCACCAAATACAAGAGACGTTATCAACAAGTGGACTGGGCCTAAGGAGTATTTGCAGCACAAAAAACATTTGTTGGACAACACACAACATAAGAATTTTATCTCTCATTTTGTAATTCAAATCCTGAAATTAAGATTGGACAAACAATGTTTGAAAGATTAAAGCCATATTTTGTAAAGATAAATAAATCTTTCAAAAATTGTTGCTATCGATATCATGTTGAATTTCATCTCTACTATCAAGGGTTAAAAAAGATGATAGAAAAACACAATGGATATCAAAATGCTTTTTCGAAACGTCCAAGCCAATGCATAGCATCAATCTTATGTAACAAATCAATTGATCATGAAATACCTAAAATAGATTGCATAAGAGGAACTTGTCAAACATGCAGGGATTTGGCTAAATTTTCTTTGAGAGTTGAAGATACTAACATGATGAGGATGGTAAAATGTAAGATTTACAAGTACATAAAGTTTGAAATGAAAGTTGGGAAAGAGTCAAGAAGGTTGGAATATGTAGAGGAGGAGATACATGCTGCAACATTTATGGAGAATTTTTGTAAATTAATACAACCATATATGCATCATTTTTTTTCCTAAATGGAAAGCAGAATAGTTCCAACTACTAAGAGAAATTTTTCCAGTTAGAACAATTTTATCGGTTGTTGACTTTGCAGAAAATTACTCTTTTGTTTCTCAAAAAAAGCTTCAAGCAGAATACTACTATACAGAGAAAATCACTAGCATGGTACATGTTTCTTATCAACATGCACAATTAGGGTGTTTAAAGTACATATCAAACACGGATCATAAATAAATAATATCTCTTTTACATTAGTGATGATAAAGAGCATGGCAAACATTTTGTTGAGCATTTCTTTAAAACATTGTTTGGATATTTGGAAAACAAAGGTATCAAAATTGAAAATCATTTTGTTTGGTCAGATGGATGTGCAACACAATTTAAATCAGAAAGGCCATTTTATGCACTATGTAGATATCATCAATACCAAAAGATACCACATCTTTGGAGCTTCTTTGAGAGTGGACATTGAAAGGGAGAGCATGATGGTGCATGAGCATGTATCAAACGTGCTTTGAGAAAGTATCAGCTGAACTATCAGGGATATTGTATAAATAAATACTCATGATGTAGTTGACTAGTGCAAGACGCATTTTGTGATTCCAACTCAGGATCACACAACATAACGTTTGGATCGAGTCATACCATTTATAGTATTCTGGGATATATCAGGTATAAATGCAACATCACTTATTTTGAAGTTTAAATTAATGTATGTGCTTTAAATTTATTTGAATTGAATTGAAGAACATGATATATATATATATATATATATATATATATATATA
>MU227326.1:4170977-4182628 GCA_018584345.1 Thuja plicata | reverse complement strand
ACATATATATATACATACATATATATACATACATATATATATATATATATACATATATATATATATATATATATATCAAACTAACAACAAGGTTTATTAGTATAGCCATCTTGTAATTGCCACTGTCCTATCTCTTCATCTAGTGACATGACATGGGGTTCGTAAGTGGAGACTTGATACTGATAACCATGAGAGAATATTAAATGTTATCCAAGAGCAAGCCGTACCACTTGTTGTTGTCTAAAACATGCATGAAATATCAAGATATGTACTAAATTTGTCACAGGCGAGACCAGAGGTTTTCTTAGCTCCAGTCTTTCCTAGCGGTGCCCATGTAGTGAATGGAGCAATTTTTTAAAATTTATTATTATATCTCAAAAATGTCTTTAGGATGTGTATTTACTTTAAATTTTTATCTAGTGAATTAATTATAGGTCATGTGGATACTTTTTTAGTTGGAATATGAATGTGTAGATCATGCATGTTATGTAATTACTTAATTCTAGGATATAATTTAATTTTATCAAGCTATCTAACTGTTCATTAATTTTATGTTCCAAACATGAATATCTACATGTATATAGAGTGAAAGTATATAACGTTCACATGTACATATAGAGTGAAAGTATATAACACATACATACACATGAAACAACAATCATTTAGATCAAGTATGTAACTTGATCAATCATAGATCAAGTACATGTAAACATAAAACATAGAGATCAATGTACTGTAAGCTCATGAAACATGTGTCAATAATGTCAATCATAGATCAAGTACATGTAAACATAAAACATAGAGATCAATGTAGTGTAAGCTTATGAAACATGTGTCAATAATGTCAAACATAAATTTTGAAGTGTAAAATACATATGTCAATCGACTCTAGAGATATAAATGAAATAATATACACACATATGTACACATGTTCCAAACATCAAGATGACTAGATCACGTACACATATATAACACATACATACACATGTTTAAGATCAATGAATCACATATTGAAAGTACATGTAAATAGGATACGTGTAAACATGTATATAGAGTGAAATTATATCTATGAAAGTATATAATGTGCACACATGTACATATAGAGTGAAAGTATATAACACTTACATAAACATGAAACATCAATCATCTAGATCAAGTATGTAAAGATAAATCATAGATCAAGTACATGTAAACATAAAACATAGAGATGAATGTACTGTAAGCTCATGAAACATGTGTTAATCATGTCAAACATAAATCAAAGTGTACAATACATATGTCAATCGACTCTAGAGTAGATATAAATGAAATAATATAACATAAAAAATATGTATGTATGTAATGTGTCTAGATCATATATGAAAAATCCTAGGAGTCATCATGGCGACTCCTCACTAAACGGTCATGCCCAGAGTGACTATCGTGTTGTGAAGGATGTGCAGATCCCTACAGAAAAGGATATATATATACACATGTTTTTAAGTTTGATAAAATATTACAAGAAAACATGTTATAAAGTGTGGAACAATATGTACTACGCGTGTACACACATCAATAAATTAAAAAATCACCTATCCACTACTGATGTCATCATCGAGTGAGTCCCAACAATGTATACGATCAGTGCTCAAAGCAGGAGTAACAAGAGGCATATCATGGTAGAGAAAAAAGTAAATTTACATGCATCTAGATGAAATATTGCAAATTTTTAAATAACTTAAATTGTAACATTAAATATATATATAATCTGATAATTTATACCTGTGTAGATGGTGGCACCTGATAGTACTCAGACTCCCTAGCCTTGATGCTATCAACCAAGATATCAAGATTTTGATGCGTCTAGTCCAAGCTCATCTCTGAATCTGCAACATGCGTAGACTGCACATGTCTCTCTAATGATGAATGCAATGAACTAACCAAGTGAGATGGCATGGAAGTCATATCATCATGTGTCCAAAAATCTAGGTAACTTGTAGTGGCTATGCTGAAGTCAACATCCTCAAGGCCAACATCAGAGAACTCGTGCCCTGCACTGACTGAAGGATATGTATGCTATGCCTATCCCTCTACAACAATAGAATGGTTAGTGGGTGGATCCTCATGAGCACTGCCACTATGGCCATGGTCTACATGAGATTGAGGTGGCTGGGCAGATCTGACAGTACCCACACGAGCTCTAACACTCGATATGGGGATATCATGCTCTGCTGCTATAAATGCATAAGCATCCAACAGATCCTCAGCCAAGCTAGACAATGTGACCCATGTTATTTCTCCTCTAAGTCCCTCTAGACTGGAAAGTGAAGGGCTCCCCACTGCATTATACATGTCATGTGTATTCCTGCTAGAGGATGCTCCAACTAACAATCTGGAGTGTCGTCAAGACATCAAGTACTCACCAACTTGATTGATTGATACGGATGCAGCAGCTACTGCAAAATCTCCCACACTATCAATCACACCTCGAAGTTGGGTGCTACAGATAACATCATCTACAAGAGGAGTCAATGAAGGAGCTATCATAGGTGCCCTCTAACCAAAAATGGCCCTTTGTACTAGCCTCTCACAATCTTCTCGACGATAAGCGTCTCTATCAGCAAGTTTATCGTGCCCCTATCCTAGATTTCCTGGAAAATTAGTGTAAATAACTTCCATCCCTAAACGAACCTCAGCATAAATTTGTTGTGCAAAGTACAATGGAATCTTGTCATTATTTGGATAACGACCACGAGCAACTAGAAATCATGGGTATATCGATGCTGATATGGCAAGATCCTGACACCTCATAACCTGATATCCCTTCACATACTGTAACTCTGCATAAGATGGAAAAACTTCCCTTTTGAGGGTCGTTTTAGGCACTAAAGCCTATACCTCCTTGAAAGAAAGACCAGAGCCAACCTCTTTTCTCTTCCTCTCAAGTATGGCCTCTATAACATCTGGACCATAGGGATTGGTACCATGAAGGTTATCCCTAATAGTAATCAAGCTATGAAGTATATATTAACATGTGTTCTATAAACAATAGAGCTAGTAAGATTATTAATAGAATCTTACAACCTTTGAATTTCTCTATTAGTGCGTGCAAATAGTTCCTCAGGGGGAATCAATGCATCTACCATGTGTGATGTGTAATAATATGTCTGTTAAATATATATATATATATATATATATATGTGTGTGTGTGTGTGTGTGTGTGTGTGTGTGTGTGTGTGTGTGTGTGTGTGTACCTGAAAGATTTTATTTAGTGTAAAATGAAGTCTACATATATGTTTTCCTAGAATTTAATTGAAAATAAAATAAATGTACACATTTGGAGGTACATTATTTCAAAGTAAAATTAATTACATTTAAATTTAATTTAAATAAATTACACACATATGTACACATATCCAGGTATGTATATGTGACAACATATGTGTACACATGTATATACGTACACACACACACACATACACACACACATATACATGACATATGTACACATAGTTACATATACATACATATGACATACACATGTACATGTATATACTTATGAAATGTACATATGTACATATACATACATATATATACATATGTATGTATGTACATATATAGATACATACATGTATCACACACACACACACACATATGTTGGAGAGCTACACTGTAAACAATTGTTGTTTTGTCATTAATGTCAAACCTTAACTAGTGAGACTATTGCTATCTGTTTGAGTACCATATCTATTGATTGCTGAAGAAGATTTGAAGGAAATGATAACAAGAAGACAAAGTGAAATGGTTGAGTTATGGGAAACTACAAGCGTACTTGATCAGTTGGCACATTGGCAAGGTAATGTTTTGCTTATATATAACATTAAGATGAAGGTGTCAGATAGTATATCTCGAGTGAAGCTTGTGTCGAGAAAGAACCAATGTATGCCGAGCATAATTTCTAGTGTCGAACGAGTGCTAGTAAATTACTGGAGAAAAAAATGATGACTGAGTGGAAGAACATAGTGTTGGACGAGAGCCAGTATTTTGGTAAATATTGAGATTTGAGATCTCTGGCCGACATAATTGAATTTATTGGGATATGTAAAGTTAATTAAGGATAAGCACAAGTGGTCCACATTATTTAATGCATGGGTAACTGTAATTAATGCATGGTTTCATTATATCATTAGTGATTGCTTTGGAGAAGTAAATTAAATGTAAATGATGGAAATATTCGTTGGATCCAACCTAACCTAAGATCTACGATCTTCATTAAGAGGCAAAGATTTATTTTACCTAGATGAAGAGGTATAAGATGACCTCGAGGGGTTATTCAAGGTGTGGGATGTATGTTCTAAGTGTATACAAGAGGATTTCATGGTTAATTGACTAATTATCATGATCTAGTAGAGAAGACTGAGCAGAGAAGCAAAGAATTGCAAAAGTGATTGCTTGACGGATTTTCAAGCAGATCTGAAGAATAAAATGAGAATGGAGGCCACTCAAGGAATTAGCATTAGAGATGAACTAGATGTGGATTTGCGAAGTAAGTTGTATGTCTCAGATCACACCTGCTAATTACTTTCTAACCATTGTATCATTCAAAATCCTTTAACCAGGTTGACCTAATAGTCATTGTTTAAATCCTTTGAGCAAGGTGACATTCAGGTGGAATGTTCTAATTCCTCTAACAAGGCCACTTCTAATAGGGTGATTAAATCCTTTAACCAGGTCACATTTAGCAAAGTGTTTTGTAACCTTTAACAGGGATGCCTCCTAGAAGAGCTCACTTCAAAAGAGTGAAAATTTGGTAGCATGTTACTGGTGGTTTTTCTCAAATTGGGTTTCTATGTTAAATCTCGGTGTCAAATTGTGTGAATTTTTATGTTATGTTTTACTATTAATTTTTCGCAAACCGATTACATTTGAATAGTAAACTGCATATTTATGTTGTTGCTACCGAGCAGTTCTGAGTTGTTTAAAGTGCTATAAAGTTTTAATTGGTACATCTAGACCTGTGGATAATTGATTCAACCCCCCTCTTAGTTATTCTAAATTCATTCTAAAAATTGGTATTAGAGCTCTGGTCTCTTGAAAATAGTTTGAAGGTACTTAGAGCGAAAGATGAAGTTGTATAAAAAGGAGGTACCGAAGTTGAACAAAGATAACTTCCCTGCATGGCAGAGTTTGATGAAATTGCATCTGGATGGTATTGGTGATTGTGCTAAATACTATATTGAACATGATTATGTAGCCCCAACAACACCTCTCACCGCTGAACAATTAAGAGAAAAGAAGGAACACAATCAAGCAATGTTGGAGATCACATCATCCTTAAGCTATCCTGAATTCGAAGACATAAAGAACTATACAAATGCAAAGCAGATATGGGATACCCTAGAAACCATCTATGGAGGAGGTACAAATATGCTGAGAGCCAAATCTGAAATTTTAAGAGGTAATTTTTATGAAAGGAAAATGCAAGAAGAAGAAGAAAATATAGTTCAATATTGTGGTAGGATAAAAGAAGTTGTGAATACTATTAGAGGAGATAATGGAACCATTGATCATAACACCATTAAGAGAAAGGTACTGAGGACTCTTCTTCCTATATATGCTATTAGAGTCTCTGCAATTCAAGAATTGAGATGTAACCCTAATATAAATTTGACTTTGGAAGGTCTGGTAGGCAGACTTACTTCATTTGAGATGTCAAATTTTGATAACTACATTCCACAAGCTATTGAATTTGCATTCAAGATCTAGTTGGTCCTTAACAAATCAAAGAAAGGAAAGAAATATGTGAACAGTGACAACAACACTACTGATGATGATCTTAAAGAACTTGAGGCACTTATGGCAAGAAGACTATCTAGAGGAAAAGGAAAATTCAAAGGTAAACTTCCTATCATTTGTTTTTCTTATAACATTTGGTCATATTTCTATTAGATGTCTTGATAAGAATGACAAAGAAGAAAGGAGAGATAAAAAGTACAAAGATAGAAAGGATGACCGAGACTTTAGAAAGTATAAGGATTACAAAGACAAAGCTAAGAAATCTTGCTATATAGCTGAAGAAGCTTCTAACAGTGGATCTGAAAATTCTAATGAAAATGATATAGAAGTTGAGTATGTTGCTATGAAATATGATTTTGATGATTATGAGAAAGCTACATTAATTTCTTATATGATCAAAGGTGACCATTGGATTATTGACAGTGGTTGTTCACATCACATTACTCGTGATAAAAATAAATTTGAGACCTTAGATCAATGTAAAGATGGTTATGTTAAATTTGGTAATGATGCACCATGTCTTGTTCAAGGGAAAGGATCAATTAGATTGACTAACAATAACAGATGTGACAATGTATATTGGGTTGATGATCTTAACTATAATTTATTGAGTGTTGCATAGCTGAATACTTCTGGTTACAGAATTGAGTTCCATCACAAGAAGGCAAAGATATTTGATGCCATGGGAGAACTAGTTGGAAGTGGAGAGAAAACAAAAGGTAACCTATTCTATCTAGACTTAGCTGATGAGACATGCTTGTTTGCACAATATAATGATGTTTGGTTATGGCATAAAAGGTTGTGTCATGTAAAATTTGATAACTTGGTAAGCATAAGAAAATTGAAAAAGGTTAGAGGGTTGGCTAAGTTAAAGAAACCTGAAAAATGCAATGTGTAAGCAATGTCAGTTGGGAAAAATGACTAAGTCTAGTTTCAAGAGAAAGACCCATACTTCTAAGGAAATTCTTGAATTGGTTCATACTGACCTTTTTGGTCCCATTGGTGAAAAACGTTACTGTGGAGATAGATATTTCATTCTATTTGTTGATGATTACTCTAGAATGATGATTGTTATGTTTCTTAAAGAAACATCTGATGCATTCCAGTTATTTAAGTGGTACTTGGAAAAAGTTGAAAAAGAGACAGGTAAAAGTCTGAAATGTTTGAGATCTGATAGGAGGAGGTGATTTTATTTGTAACAAGTTTAACAGATTCTATAATGATCAAGGTATAAAAAGACAGATGTCCACGCCTAGGACACCACCACTGAATGGTATTGTTGAAAGAAGAAATAGATCTATCTTGGACTATGCCAGAACTCTAATGATGGAGAAAAATGTTGTACAGAAATATTGGAGAGAAGCTGCGAGTACAACAGTCTATACCCTGAACATAGTACAAGTCAAGAAAGGTACTAATTCTACACCTTATGAGCTATGGTATGGATATGCACCTAATGTAAGATATTTCAAAGTTTTTGGAAGTAAATGCTTCATACTAAAGGATAAAAAAAATAGAAAACATGATGCTAAAGGTGAGGAAGGGATATTTCTTGGTTATTCAACTAGAAGCAAAGCATATAAGTGTTTGAATTCTAACACTAAAAAAATTGTGGAAAGTGCAAATGTTAGAATTGATGAATATGCAGAAAGAAATGAAGAAGAATGCTTATAGGAACCTAAAAGTTATAAATCATTTATCTATCTGGATGAGGAAGATTATAATGTATTACCTGAACCCAAGGAAGAGGTTGCCAAACAATAGCTAGCACCTTCCGAGTCACAGAATGAAGTTTCCAGACAACAAGAGGTAATTGTTGAGCTATCTGATGGAGATGCCAAGACACAGAATCAACCTGAATTGAATGAGAATAATGAATCTGAAGAAAAACAAGAACCTACTCTAGAAAAGAATGTAAGGAGACACCACAAACTTGATCAAATTAGAGGATCGAAGGATTCTATAGTTATGAAAAGAAGTAAGTTGAGAGACGGTACATGCTTGGTATTTAATTTTGAGCCTAAAACAGTAAAATATGCTTTAGAAAATGAAGACTGGATACAAGCCATCATTGAAGAGATTGAACAGATTGAAAAGAACAAAACTTGGACACTTGTACCTAGGCCGAATGACAAAAATATAATTGGTACTAAGTGGGTATTCATAAATAAGCTGAATGAAAAAGGAGAAGTAACAAGGAATAAATCTAGACTGGTATGCAAGGGATATGCACAAGAGGAAGGAATTGATTATGGAGAAACATTTTCCCCAGTTGCAAGGTCAGAAGGAGTCATAACTTTGCTTGCATATGTAGCCTACAAAGGTTTTAAAGTTTATCAAATGAATGTAAAGTCAACATTTTTCACTGAGATATTAGAAGAAGAAGTGTACATTGAACAAGCTGATGGAATTGTTGACCCAAGCAAGAGGAACATGGTTTTAAGACTACACCAGGCACTATATGGACTAAAGCAAGCACCAAGAGCATGGTATGAGAGATTGCACAAATATCTGATAAAGATTGGATTCACAGGGACCAATGACAACAACAATATGTATTTGAAGACAGAACAAGGTAAAGGTACTTTATTAGCTGAAATTTTTGTTGATGACATTATATTTGGTGGACAAGATGTGTTATTCCAAACATTTGCAAAAGAGATGCAAACTGAATTTGAGATGTCGATCTTTGGTGAAATCAAATTCTTTGTTGGATTACAAATATATCAAATGAAGAATGGTATCTACATTACTCAATCAAAACATGTCAAGGAGATTCTACAAAATTTTGGAATGGAAGTATCAAAACTAGTAAGTACACCTATGGCTATTGGACAGAAGTTAACAAAAAATGGTGATACAAAAGAAATTAATCAAACCCTTTATAGGTCAATGTTTGGAAAGCAGCAATATGTTGTGCACAGTAGACCTGATATTGCTTTCGCTGTTGGAATTGTTGCAAGATTTTATGGCAATCCCAAGGAGACTCATATGATGGCAGTAAAAATAATTTTGATATATTTGAAGGGTACAAATGAATATGTTCTATATTATAAAAAGAATGACAAGTTTTAACTCAAATTTTACACTAATTTTGATTGGACTAAAACATGGATGATAGGAAAAGCACCACAGGTGGCGCATTTCTTTTGGGAAAGAGATTGGTTTCCTGGACAAACAAGAAACAAAATTGCACCTCAACATCTACAACTGAAGCTGAGTATGTGGTAGCAAGAGTTAATTTCTCTAATATTGTGTGGTTGAAGATACTACTGAAAGGTATGAAAGAGGAGATCACATAACCATTTGTTATATATTGTGTTAACACGAGTGCCATTAATATTTCTAAGAAACCTGTGATGAACTCTATGACAAAGCATATTTCTATCAAGTATCATTACTTGAGAGAGTTAGTTCAAAACAAGGAAGTGGGATTGGAATATGTACATACTAAGGAAGAGTTGGCAGACATATTTACAAAAGCACTACCCAAGGATGCTCATGAGTATTTGCGAGGTAAATTAGGGGTGATTCCACTAACGGAGGCTAATTAGTTTAGAATGGAAGTGTTGCATCAAATGTTGTATTCAGAATATTTGACACATTGACACACATGAGTCACACTTTAGGAAGCTGCCTAAAGCTGTGAAAGAAAGACAAGGAAGAAAAGAGGATCAGTCATAAGCAAGATGACATGAATAGCATGATACAGAGTTAGAACTAAAGAATCTGTATAATAAAGATGTCAATGTCTTTGGCATTGTTGTCAAAGAGGGAGAGTTTACTACTATAAAAAAGGGGAGAGATTACTGAAAGAGGGAGTCTATAGATGAACAGAAATAGAAAGATTTTAGTGTGACTATAGACACACAGGGAGAAATGTTTCACAATCAGAATGAAGCTAAAGACATTAATGAAGATTTGAGAATCAGAATGAAGCTAAAGACAATAATGAAGATTTGTTCATATCAAAGAACACAGACAAACTTTTGGATTGTATGGTAGCTATGTTTGTAAAATTATTGTTTTAAAGTTTAGTGTTTCCATCAATGCCAAAGAGGGAGATTCTTGGAAAGCTACAATGTAAACAATTGTTGTTTTGTCATTGATGTCAAATATTAACTAGTGAGACTATTGTTATCTATTTGAGTACCATATCTATTGATTGGTGAAGAAGATTTGAAGGCAAGGATAACAAGAAGACCGAGTGAAATGGTTGAGTTATGGGAAACTACAAGGGTACTTGATCAATTGGCACATTGGCAAGGTAATGCGTTGTTTATCTATAACACTAAGATGAAGTTGTCAGACAGTATATGCTGAGTGAAGTTTGTGTCGACTAAGCACCAGTGTATGCTAATCATAATTTCTAGTCTCGACCGAGCGCCAGTAGATTACTAGATAAAACAATGATGACCGAGTGGAAGAACATAGTGTTGGCCGAAAGCCAATATTTTGGTAAATATTGAGATTTGAGATCTCTCGCCAACATAATCAAATTAATTGGGATATGTAAAGTTAATTAACGATAAGAATGATTGGTCCACATTATTTAATGCATGGATAATCATAGTTAACACATGGTTTCATGATTTAATTAGTGATTTCTTTGGAGAAGTAAATTAAATGTAAATGATGGAAAGATCTGTTGGATCAAACCTAACCTAAGATCTATGATCTTGATTAAGCGGAAAATATTTATTTTACCTAGATGAAGAGGTATAAGATAACCTCGAGGGTTTATTCAAGGTGTGGGATGTATGTGCTAAGTGTATGCAACAGGATTGCATGGTTAATTAACTGATTGGCATGATCTAGCAGAGAAGTAGAGAATTGCAAAAGTGATTTCTTGATGGATTTTCAAGAAAATTTGAAGAATGAAATGAGAATGGAGGCCACTCAATGAATTAACATTAGAGCTGAACTAGATATGGATTTGCAAAAAGTAAGTTGTATGTATCAGTAAAAATCCTTTAACCAGGTTGACCTAACAGTATTTTTTTAAATCCTTTGAGAAAGGTGACATTTAGGTGGAATGTTCTAAGTCCTCTAACAAGGCCACTCCTAATAGGGTGATTAAATCCTTTAACCAGGTCACATTTAACAATGTGTTTTGTAACCTTTAACAAGGTTGGATCCTAGCAGAGCTCACTTCAGAAGAGTGAAAATTTGGTAACATGTTACTGGTGGTTTTTCCTAAATTGGGTTTCCATGTTAAATCTTGGTGTCAACTTGTGTGAATGTTTATGTTGTGTTTTACTAATAAGTTTCTTCAAGTTGATTACATTTGAACAGTAAACTACATATTTATGTTGCTGATTTATGTTGTTGCTACCGAGCAGCCCTGAGTTGTTTAAAGTTCTATAAAGTTTTAATTGGTACATATAGACATGTGGATAACTAATTCACCCTCCCTCTTAGTTATCTAAATTCATTATATATATATACACACACACACACACACACACACACACACACACACACACACACCATAATATATACATGTACATACACATGTTATACATGCATATGATATGTACATATATACATTTATATACATGTACATATGATGTATAAATGTACATATATATATGACATATACATACTTGACATATATATGTATACATACATACATACATACATACATACATACATACATACAATATGACATGTATATAATGCATATGACATACATGTACACATACATATGTATATGTATATGACATACATACATACATATGACATACCTACATGTACATATGACATATGTATGTACATACATATATGTACATATGACATACAAATATATATGTACACATGTGTGTGTGTGTGTGTGTGTGTGTGTGTGTGTGTGTATATGACATGTACATATATAC
>MU227326.1:4151085-4170877 GCA_018584345.1 Thuja plicata | reverse complement strand
GTATATATACATATATGCATATATATGCATACACACACACACACACACATATATACACAAACAATATATATTAAAAAACAATAAAAAAAATGTAAATAGAAATGTAAAATACATGTTTGCAAGACATTTGAAAAGATGGAAGCCCCACATTGCAATCACTTTCAACCCAGCCAAAATAGTGAAAATGATTGTTTTGCGGGTCAAAAATAGCCAAAAAAAAACCTAACCTACTTTTGATCGAAAGTAGGTAATTAGTTTCAAATGAAAGTACTTACCTATTTTCGATTTAAAGTAAGAAAGTACTTTCGATTGAAAGTACCCATTTTTGGTAGTTTCGATTGTAAGTTACTCACTTCTGATCAAAAGTTTAGCCTTGTTCCAATCAAAAGTAAGATTTTTTTTCATGGGCCACGCTTTTTGGGGCGAATTCCTTCCTCCCAAAAAGTGTAACCCACTATTGTGGGATCACCTAGAGATAGGAATTGATGAGTTACTCAGTGTAAATAGGTGAACTAGAGATAAATCAAGGTTAGAATGAGTGGCTAGCGTTGAATCTTGGGAGAAAGTCGGAGTTAAGAAAACCATCTAGAGATTCAATGAGGATCGTTGATGAATTAAGAGATATGTGGTTGGTGCCAGATCTCATAATATAACCCAAGTTAGAAGAAACAATCAGAGACTTAGAGATAGTGCAGTCGTGTAATCTCTAGATAGACTATGGTAGAGCTTAATGTAGTGAAATCTTGAGTATCTTGTTCTTACATCATTCTGAGGAAATAAAAAAAAAATAGGGTTAATAAAAGATTGGAGATCTTGAAAAAGTACAAGTAATCTACCGAGCTGCAAAAATTAAGAAAAGTAGACCAATCAAATGTCATCTTGAGAATTTCAACATATAATAATGTTTTAAAGACAAAAAGCACTCATGAATTTTTCCAGCCAAGCATTTAAATTTAATTACCTGTCAACTTCAAGCGCCACAACTAGCTCAGACTTGATTTTAATACATGCAGAGTTATTACAGAAGTGTTTGAGAAACGGTTTGCAAGTTCTATACTAGACTAATACATTGATAATTCAATGATAAATAGACGTTGCACTTGTACATTTTGCTTACCAAAGTTTTCAGAGAAACAAAGTGAAAATTATATAAGTTTAAGAGCAATTGAAACAAGCCTATTTGAAAGAAAATGATAATTCAGAACCAATGAGAATGAGTCAAGCACAATCAAGCAGGGCTTCAGCCAGTGGTGAAGACAAGGATGCAGAAGAAGAAGAGAATTGGAAAATAAATTATTCAGATGAGCTTGTTGTTCTTCTTCCTTGAACCAACTAAAATAAAAATGTAAATGATGAATACTTCTCTGACTATATGTCAAATTTTAGGGACCCCATCACTCCCAGGTGCTCTGGTTGTTAAATTAATTTTATGATAATAAGGATAGGAAAATCCACGTATCATACCACTGGACATTAGGTTTAGCCAAATTAATAGTCCCAATTTTTTTTCTAGATGCGGACCTGTTATTATAATTGGCTAGAAGATATGATATTGTCTCCAAAACCATCAGAAAACATGACGAGACAGCCCTAGTCACCTTGGATAGGGATTCATTTATCAAAGCCTTTGGTTATATCATGCCTCCACCACCAAAATTGACCTAACCAAATTGAAAAACAAGTATGCTAGAGATGTCAATGTGGTTAAAAATTTGATCCAATCTCACGTACCTAGGTCACATAGAAACTACATATCCCCAATGCTTGCTTCTAAGGGTGCGCCATATGAATTCAAGGATTTAAGCTTCTACATGAATTATCTAGCTTATGGGCTATGTAGAGTATTGGGGATTGATGGGTATATTGAGAAGATAACTGCAGATTTACTGATGATCATCCTGGATATCTAGAACTCCCATGTAAATACTGATTTTGACTATATCTAGTATGTTATTGATAGGATACATGAGGGCCTCATAATTATTCAGAAGAAGACTGATGTAATTTAAAATTAACCCAGTGCTCCAATCTCCAAAACTCTCCATAATCACTCTTAAATCTGCATATCTTGTTGTCTTTCATCCTAGATAGTCCATTAGCAGCTCAAAATCCTTCCATAATATCATAACGATAATGTCAATATAACAATATCAACTTGAATCATGCTTCATGATTCTTCCTTGAACCGGCTCATCTCTATTCGATGAATGTGACATCCCATGATTACGACACTGAATGGAAACTCCAACAGATGTTTCACCTTCAATGACTTCTGCATGTATTTCTTGACATCAACTATCTCGCTTCATAGTCACTCGGCAAAACATTACATGCTTGTAGGCTGCACATTCCATACTATTTCGGGCCCTTTCTCACCCAAATGACTCTGCATATATTTCAAAATTGATTCTGATCGCTCTTGGGTCTCCGACCAACAAGAGAGACAATGACTCCACCAAAATGCAAGTTGGTCATAACACAAGCATGCACGGCCGCCACCTTATTCCTTATTCATGCCGCCACCTCTTCTTCACTTGATGGCCAAAATCAACACACCATTCAGGTTTTTCAAAAAAAAATAGGAAAGAATCTTCCCCAAATGCCGAGCATGGGCTGCCTCCTTTCCTTCTCGAGAAAGCTCTCCCAAAATATCTTTGGCGGTTTCTTTTCCACTATATCAACACGTACCAGCATTTGGAGATTTTTCCATATCTTCCTTCATGGGCACCGCGGGCTTTACTCCTCTCTTTGGTTCCATTACTCGCTGCACTGTTGTTCCTCCAGGTGGTCGTAACCAACTCCACCACCTTGCGGCCACATTACTGTGTAGATACATAATATTCCGCCACCTTCTCTTCAAATCCACTAATAGACATGCATGTAACCATTCTTTCTAATTGATTACCCCTTACTGCACTTAAGAATCAGCCAAGATTCTCTCAACCCATACACTTAGCAAATAAATGGCTTCCAACGACTTTTTGAAATCATTTCTCTAACTAAATAAACGTTGTTTCCATACCATTTAGGATTGTCCATAAGGAACCCGACTTAATAACGACGGTTTATTTTATGCTAATTTCTAATAACTGGAAAACCGATTCTTTGCACTAATGAATCCTTTCATAAAACCAAAACAAGAAACCGATAACATCCGAGAGTCACAATTTACAAAGACTCATTCAAAAGTAAATCTCATTAATTTAACCACTGCAAATTACACTTTGCATGGCTCTCTGGCGGTAATTCTTCTCCCACCTTTTTTTTCTTACTCTATGTTTCTCTTTTTCTCTCTACTATCGGCTCCCTTCTCTTTTCAGTTATATTGTCTCTTTAAAGAGATGCTAGGTAGTTATAAAACCATACCCGATATTTCCATTTTGGCTAATTCACATAACTAATTTCTAACTAAACTAGTAATGTATTGGAGTTGACGGTAAAACTTTATAAGCCATATTACAATTTAACCATAAAGGTCCATAATATTCCAGGATCTTCCAGATGTTCCCTATGTCGAGATGCCCCTGCATCATACTCTCAGACTTAAAATATTTCCATGTCCAATGGAAATGCGCGATGGAGAGTTCTACAAACAAACCGTTTTCTTCCTTGTCTTCATCACTAGGTCCATGCTTCCACTGCGTACTCTGTCTCTTTCAAATGAATCTCATTAACGGATTGCATACTTCCTGCTAGCCATCACTCTTCATGTTGCTTCTTCACACCACAACCCTACTGCCATCTTATCCATACAAGATTCTCGAAGATGCTTCCTAGCATTCACTTAGTGGTTTCTCTCTTGCAGCTTCTACCCAGCTTCATCTTAATGGAGACATTATCAAGATCCCAGCTTGAGATCTTCACACATGCAACCACAACTACGTCCTTCTTGCAGCTATGATGGATCCACATGCCACCAGTTATATCTCTACCCACAAAAATAAACCAGACCTTTCACTAGCTCTGATACCATTATGATGTAATTTAAAATGAACCCAGTGCTCCAATCTCCAAAACTCTCCATAATTTCTCTTAAATCTGCATATCTTGTTGTCTTTCATCCTAGACAGTCCATTAGTGGCTCAAAATCCTTCCATAATATCATAACAATAATGTCAATATAACAATATCGACTTGAATCATGCCTCATGATTCTTCCCTCAACCATCCCATGATTATAGCGCTGAATGGAAACTCCAACAGACGTTTCACCTTCAATGACATCTGCATGTATTTATTGACATCGACTATCTTGCTTCATATTCACTCGGCAAAACATTACATACTTGTAGGTTGCACATTCCATACTATTTTGGGCACTTTCTGACCCAAACGACTCTGCATATATTTCAAAATCTATTCTTGTCTCTCTTGGGTCTCCGACCAACAAGAGAGACAATGACTCCAACAACATCCAAGTTGGTCATAACTTGAGCATGCACGGCCACCACCTTTTTCCTTATTCATGCCGCCATCTCTTCTTCACTTGAAGGCTGAAATCAACACACCATTCGGGTCTTTCAAAAAAAAACAAGAAAGAATCTTCCCCAAACACCGAGCACGGGCCACCGCCTTTCCTTCTCAAGAAAGCTCTCCCAAAATATCTTTGGCGGTTTCTTTTCCACTGTATCAACATGTACCAGCGTTTGGAGAAAGTTTTCAATATCTTCCTTCACGGGCGCCGCGGGATTTACTCCTCTCTTTGGTTCCATTACTCGCTACACTGTCGTTCCTCCATGTGGTCATAACCAACTCCTCCACCACCTTGCAGCCACATTACTGTGTAGATGCATAATATGCAGCCACCTTCTCTTCAAAGCCACTAATAGACATGTATGTAATCGTTCTTGTTAATCGATTACCCCTTACTGCACTTAAGAATCAACCATGATTCTCTCAACCCATACACTTAGCAAATAAATGGCTTCCAACGAATTTTTGAAATCATTTCTCTAACTAAATAAACGTTATTTCCATACCATTCGGGACTGTCCATAAGGAACCTAACTTAATAACAATGACAGTTTATTTGATGCTGATTTCTAATAACTGGAAAACCGATTCTTTGCACTAATGAATCCTTCCATAAAACTGAAACAAGAAACCGATAACATCCGAGAGTCACAATTTACAAAGACTCATTCAAAAGTAAATCTCATTAATTTAACCACTGCAAATTACACTTTGCATGGCTCTCTAGCTACCACCAGAGAGCCCCAATTCTTCTCCCACCTTTTTTTTCTTACTCTATGTTTCTCTTTTTCTCTCTACTATCGGCTCCCTTCTCTTTTCAGTTACATTATCTCTTTAAAGAGATGCTAGGTAGTTATAAAACCATACCCAATGTTTGCATTTTGGCTAATTCACATAACTAATTTCTAACTAAACTAGTAATGTGTCATGGACTTCACGGTAAAAATTTATAAGCCATATTAAAATTTAACCATAAAGGTCCATAATATTCCAGGACCTTCCAGATGTTCCCCATGTCGAGATGCCCCTGCATCAAAGACCAACCCAAAATTCATGAATTTTTCAATTCTAATGCATTTGATTCTATTCTTTAACATAAACAGCATGGATACTGAGAATTTGAGACCTAGGATGCACTTCCAAGGCCAGAAAAAACATGTACAATTTTGGATTAGGGTTTGGAATTACACCTCCAATGTGAATGAATTCTATGGCTTTTAGAATTGGGTTGCACTTCCAATTTTAAATTTTTTAGGTGTTAATGTAACAAGGCTGATAGGCAAGGTGCTTAGACTTCTAAGACCTTGATAATATGTGGACAAGTGGCTAGGAGATCACAATTGGGGAGATTGTTATTGTAAAAAGATATACACGTTGATTAGGGTTTATGGGTTCTCTCAACCTCCACATATACTTCCAAGGTATGTGCCCCTAAGGGTTTCTTTAATAGAGTTCATTTGGAAACTAATGTGGATAGACAAAGAACACTTGGCCACCTATAGAAAATGTACATTTACACCAAGGCTATTCAGTGTTGTTGATTTCACTATTGGGAAGAGGGCCCTGGATGCAGTAATTAAGTGGTTAGGACAATGCAAGATGATTATGGCGTTATACAGATATGTGGATCCTGAAGGGTTCATCAAAAGTGCCATCAAATTTCTAACTCCAAGTCTCACTGCCATCAAGGAACATAAGGGGTGTAATGAAGAGGATATTATCAAAAATATCCTAGAAGATGAAGAAGTAGATAAGGGAGCTGCAATGTACCAAGATCTAATACATCTGGAGCAGGAGATGAAAAAAGAAGGGATTCCTTTTGGAGGTTTCTTCCCGAGATTACCCTATGTGACAAGGATCACAAAGATGATTGGGACGTATTACACCATGTATAATCAGCTTGAAAATTAGATTGAGGAGATACAAAGGGGCCCTAAAACACTCATCCTAAGAGTATGAGGAAGATAGCAAGGGAGGATACAAAATTTACAGTCCACCTCAGATAGATGTGCCACCTGGTTTTCAGAAAAGCACAAAGGCTTATAACATTGAGGCAACAAGTGGGCCTCCAAGGAAAAAGAAAAGAAAAGAATAGGGAGATCCCTCTTAGACAGAGACACAAGGGAAAATGAAAGACAAAATAAATGCCTTGATCACTAGTGATAGGCAGTATCATCACCAATTAAGGAAAACTATTAAAGAGGGAAAAAAAAAGAGGAGGACATCCAAGAAGAGGTGGAATTGCCCCTCCAGCTGTCCCAAGATGAAAGGGAACTTTATCAAGAAGAATTTGTGAATGATAATTCATTCATTAAGACTGATCAGTTCAAAAAAATTCTCATTTGGAGAAAGAAAAAATAAGTTGGATCTCAGTTGCAGATAACAGAAGGAGGTACCATGCAGAATGAAGCTTTGCAAGCTTTAAAAGCCTATGAACCCAAATCTGAAGCCATCACACTAGAGGAGGCTAGGAAATTGGTAAATTCCAATGGAATGCTACTTGTTCTTCGATGGGATTTAGCCTTTGCATTTATAATTGATCAGACTAGGAAGCAACCGAAGGCTACTTTGTCTTCTGAGACTCAAATTGGAGAAATGATAAGGGGTGTGGATATGATCCAGGATAACAAACTTTAGCTATGTGGTCCCTATCCCCAAGAACATAAAAGCCATCTCTAGTTAGTCTTGAGGAAAAGATGGATGGATACAAGATCATCAGGACTATCTAGAACACTTCTGATCTTGAGATTTCTCAAGTTGTACCCCCTTTGCTCACGTCAATGAGGCAAAAATAGAGCAACTATCAGGAAGGTATCGGAGCCTCTTTGATGAGTCATTTGTTGTGTAAAAGGATAGAGAAGTTCCTGATGCAGATCAAAGAATTACAGGGGCAAGTGGAAGCTTTGAACAATCAATTGAAAGAGGCCCCCAAAGCTCTTCCTCCTCTAGCCAAAGAAGTTGCTTCTATGTAGATAGATACCACTGATGAATTTCCATAGGATAAGAATGAAGTTTCCCTATCTACATTGTTGAACATCATGCGACATAGGATAGACATTCTAAAAGGAAAGATGCACATAGTGCACAAGGCATACATTAAATTTCCTAATTTAGAGAAAGTGGTAAAAGGCCAAATAGAAACTTTGGACCCATTATTCTATGTATGGTCAGGAAAGGGGTCCTTATTTGAAAGGATAGAGGCTTTGCGATCCCACATGATAGATCTCCTAGAATCAATATGCTAGGTCAGAGAGACGATTGAATAAATTGGCACATGATTGTCATTTTTCAAAGGAAAAGCCAATCAAATCAAAGCAAGTGTAAGTATGTTTATCCCTCCTATCCAAATGGAAAAAGATGAGATCAAGTTTGTAGAGGAATGGAGAAAATAATTTGACTCTTTTTTGCCTAAGAAAGAGGCATTCCTAACACAAGAAAATATCCTAGATATGGACAGTTTTAATAAAGCCTTAGATGAAGATGTCAAAGCTTAAATAGACTTTGTCAAGTTTTTTATAGATGTCAAGGCTATTAGTGATGCTAAATAGGAAAGGAAGATGAAACAGTTATAGAGTATTCAAGGTTTCAGTTGACCAATAGAGGATGAAGTCACACTTTGGGAAAACATCACCAAGCCAAAGAAGAAGAAGCCAACAACAATTGATTTGGATGTGATAGATGAGGAGTGAGTGACACTTGGCATTTGATCAATGAGCATACGGAGGGTAGTCATCATCAAGACTAGTTTAAGTTAGCCTGTATTTCCGGTCACTAGGTCTCCTAACAACTTTAAGAAGTTACCTTGAATAAAGGCGGATAAAAATATGCCAACTGCACAGGATTTGGAATGATTGCATATCATCTACTCAAGTTTATTTCTTCAACCGACTTAAAACGTAACTATTTTTGTCTTTTAACACTTTTTTCTTTACCTAGCCATCTGAAGCTTGTTGCATCTTGTATCTTTCACGATTCCAATATGGCTAGTGCTTTATATATATATATATATATATAACAAGTTGTATTATATTGTAAAGGATGGTGAATTTACAACTGCGAGGCATATTTCTAAATTTTGTTTAGTTTTAAGTTTTTTCGTCAGTCTAAATGTATTGAGTATAGATATTTTCATAAAATACAGTGGAAGTTCCTATTTCATATCTATGATATCTTCATGTATTTGTGTTTTAGTTCTTGTGTATTAAATATGTATGTCATTTTAAATACACTGGTTATAAGGTAACTGTGAGATTGTTTTTTAAGTTTCTTTCAAGGAGGGAGTAAAACTTAAAAGTATTTTCAGAGGGCTAAATATTTGTATAAGAATCTGATACATGGATATGGGAATGAGAAGGTTGTTTGTAAGGAATTTAATCTGAGTTCCATGTGTGTTTGCATTAAGAAATCTACGTGAATGTATATTTCATTTGACTCTTTTCCTTGGATTACGCACTGGTCTATATTTGGCTAATAGTTATCATCATCAATATTAAATCTAAACAATCCTTTATATTTCTATTTAAGAACATAGATGTTTATAATTTGTATTGAAGAATACAAGTAATTTTATTGATTCCTTGAAGAGTGAATCATTAGGTCAGCGTGCGTGAGTCTAGAACTTGAATAGAAAACAAACAAGAATCCTTATTTCACTAGTATTTGATGATATCAACTTCATGGTCTGGCTTGTAAAGCTCATCATTATATTGGTTATGTTCATTTGTAGAATATGTTATTAGTTTTTGCAATAAAAGGAAAGAGAAAATCAGTGCAAATCCTTGATCCACTGTCAAATTTATTGAGCAACAGTAAATTACAAAATGTTCACCCGCTTGAGTCTGTGGAGCTCAAGGAAGAAGGAGGACTATATCCTCGTCAATTAGTCTTTTCCGTGTTTGAATTAAGTCTTAAGAATCATAGAATTAAGGATTGATGCTTAAAAAAGGTCCTATAAGAAAAATCTCTTACAAAATGGCGACTCTTAGACAGAGATAGAAGGGAAAAAGAAAGACAGAATAAGTTCCCTGGTTACTAGTGATAGGCAGTATCATCACCAATTAAGGAAAACTATTAGATAGGCAAAGAAAAAAGAGAAGGACATCCAAGAAGAGGTGGAATTTCCCCTCCAACTGTGCCAAGATGAAAGGGAGCTTTATCAAGAATAATTTCTGAATGATGATGCATTCATTAAGGCTGATAAGTTCAAGAGCTTTCTCATCTAGAGAAAGCAATAATAAGTTGGATCTCATTTGTAGATAACAGAAGGAGGTACAATGCAGAGTGAAGCTTTGCAAGGTTGAAAAGCCTATGATCCCAAATCTGAAGACATCACACTAGAGGAGGATAGGCAATTGCTTAAGTCCAGTGGAATGCTACTTGTTCCTAGATGGGATTTACCGTCTACATTTATAATTGATCAAAGAAGGAAGCAACCGAAGGATAAATTGTCTTCTAAGACTCAAATTGGAGATATGATAAGGGGGTGTGGATATGATCCAAGATCCCAAACTTTAGATATGGTCTCCCTGGCCGCAATAACACAAAATCCATCTATGGTTAGTGTTGAGGAAAAGATGGATGGAGACAAGATCATCTGGACTGTCCAAAACACCTATGATCTTGAGATTTCCCAAGTTGTTGCCCACTTTTCCCACCTCAATTAGGAAAAACTAGAGCAACTATAAGAAATATATGGGAAGCTCTTTGATGAGTCAATTATTGTGGAAAAGGATAGAGAGAAGCACCTGATGCAGATCAAAGCATTACAAGGGCAAGTGGAAGCTCTGAACAAGCAACTGGAAGAGGGCCCCAAAGCTCTTCCTCCTCTAGCCAAAGAAGTTGCTTCTATGCAGACATATACCACTGAGGACGTTCCATAGGGAATCAAGCAATTGGACAAGGATAAGAATGAAATTTCCCTATCTGCATTGTTGAACATCTTGTATCATAGGATAGATATTCTAAAAGGAAAGTTGGGCATAGTGCACAAGGCATACAATAAATTGTCTGATTCAGAGAAAGAGGTAAAAGGATAAATAACAACTTTGGAGCCATTATTCAGTGTATGGTTAGGCAGGGGGTCCTTATTTAAAAGGCTAGAGGCATTGAAACCCCACTAGATAGATCACCCAGAATCAATATGCTAGGTAGGCAAGATGAATGAAAAAAATTGGCACATCATTGTCGTTTTTCAAAGGAAAAGCCAATCAAATCCAAGGAAGGGTAAGTATGTTTGTCCCTAATTTCAGTAGGTTTATCCTTCCTATCAAAAGGGAAAATGATGAGATCAAGTCTGTTGAAGAATGGAGAAAAGAGTTTGACACTTTGTTTCCTAAGAAAGAGGCATTCATAACAAAGGAAAATTTCCTAGATAGGGACAGTTTTAATAAAGCATTCAAAGCAGAAATAAACTTTGTCAAGTTTTCTATAGATGTCAAGGCTATCATTGATGCAAAATGGGAAAGGAAGATGAACCACTTATAAATTATTCAAGGTTTCAGTTGGCCAACAGAGGATGAAGTTACACTTTGGGACAGCATCACCAAGCCAAAGAAGAAGAAGCCAACAATTATTGATTTTGATGTGATAAATGAGGAATGAGTGGCACTTGGCACTTGATCAATGAGCATAGGGAGGGTAATCATCATCAATACTAGTGTAAGTTAGCATGTATTGGTAGTGACCAGGTCTCATAACAAATTTAATAATTTACCCTGAATAACTGTGAACAAAGGTGCCAACTACAAAGGATTTGGAATGATTGCATATCAGCTACTCAATTTTATTTCTTCCACTAACTTAAAATGTAACTATTTTTTGTCTTTTAGAAATTTTTGCTTTTCCTAGCCATCTGAAGCTTGTTGCATCTTGTATCTTTCTGGATTCCAAGATGGCTAGTTCTTACTATATATAGCAAGTTGTATTATATTGTAAAGGACGGTGAATTCACAACTGCAAGGTAGATTTATGAATTTTGTCTAGTTTTAAGCTTTTTGTCATTCTGAATATATTGAGCAGAGATATTTTAATAAAATATAGGGGAAGTTCGTGTTTCATAGCTATGATGTTTTCATGTATTTGTATTTTAGTTCTTGTGTATTCAATCTGTAAGGCATTTTAAATACACTGGTTATAAGGTAACCATGGGATTGTTTTTTAAGTATCTTTCAAGTAGGGAGTAAATCTTAAAAGTAGTTTCAGAGGGATAAATATTAGTATAAGAATTTGATACATGGGTATGGGAATGAGAAGGTGGTTTGTAAGACATTTAATTTGAGTTCAATGTGTGTTTGCATAGGAAATTTCTATGAATGTATGTTTCATTTGACTCTTTGTCCTGGAATAAGCACTAGTCTAGATTTGGCTAATAGTTATCATCATCAATATTAAATATAAACAATCGTTTACATTTCTATTTAAGATCGTAGATGTTTATCATTTGTATTGAAGAATACAATTAATTTTATTGATTCCTTGAAGAGTGAATCATTAGGTCAGCCTGCCTGAGTCTAGAACTCAAATAGAAGAAGGATTCAAGAATCTTTATTTCACTGGTATTTGCTATTGTCAAGTTATGGTCTAGCTTGTAAAGCTCTGCATAAATTGCTTATGTTCATTTGTAGAATGTGTTATCAGTTCTTTTAGTAAAAGACAAGAGAAAAACAACGCAAATCCTTGATCCACTCTCAAATTTACTGACCAATAGTAAATTATAAAAGGTACACCTGCCTGAGTCTGTGAAGCTCAAAGAAGAAGAAGGACTATATCTTCATCAATTAGAACTTTCCTTGTTTGAATCAAGTCTTGGGAATCATAGATTCAAGCATTGATGCTTAACAAAGGTCCTACAAGAAAAATCTCTAACAAGATGGCAGACTCTCAAACAGAGACGTAAGGGAAAAAGAAAGACACTACAAGTTCTCCGCTTCTCTGATCTCTAATTTTATTTGGCAAACTCTGCAAGTTCTTCACTTCTGATTCATTTTATTCTTTTTAAGACCTTTGTCTAAGAGGTGATCTGAGATTCTCAAGCTTGGACATGACATGAGTAAGCTCCAAGTGACTAGAATAAAATTTAGTGGAAGCGGCAATGGCCTTTTCAGGATCATTATGTGGATTATTCTCTTGAGATATAAAGTTTTAAGGGGGAAGCTCGATTACAGTGTCAACTTGAATCTCAACAACCACTATTTTCTTGGTCTCCTTGCTAAGGTGACCCTTATCATTGGTAATGATAATTTCATTCTTCACCCAGTTAGTCTTGTCATCTGCCAAAACATTGTTAATTCCATTCACGTCAAAGTGAAAGCACACATAAATTTGTGCCAATTTATCTCTTCCGAATTCTTGTCTACGTAATTTTAAAACAACCATCCCATTGCCATGCCCAGCTGATGGACCATCCAAAATAGAACTGAATGCGGAAGTCGCTGCCTCATTGCACCGCCAATCTGGTTCTGACATATTTTCTTCTGGCATAAACAAAGGAACTATATCAGCGTCTTTTGTTCCTAAGTTTTTTAGTGATTTAATATTAAGGGGTTTCCTCTTAACATCCATATGAATGGACCTTGCAACAGATAGAACTTCAACCGATTTCACAATTCTTTCCAGATAAGAATTAACCATCTTTGATTGGGTCAATAAATTACCCTTCTTATGTAGAGATTCTTGATCCAGAGTCATTTTATGAGACACAAATCCTTTGTTACTCATCTTACCCTTTCTAGCGTAGATAGTGTGACTCTTCCTTTCCATATCGCATGTGCTCTTCAAGATTCCCAAGAAGGCAGTTCTGAGAGCATATATTACAGTTGCAACGTGAACCCCTCTTCCAGATACAGTTGCAGGATCAAAACTAAGCAACACTGGCATGATACGCCCACATAGTGTTGGCCTCTTCTTGAAAATTTTTGCAAGGCAATTGATAAGAACAATGATTTCAGAACTCTGAAGCATTGTGGCATTAGGAGATGGCAAGTGAGCCAAATTCTTGCTAACTTCCTAGCATTTGGCAATATGATCAACATGCCTGTCCCAATTTCCTGTACAAGCAACCAAAGAGGGTGTCGTTTCCCGACCCTCTGCATTCGTAATAATTGTAGGCTTCTTAACATTTTCAAGAATATGAAAAGTCTCCAAAGGGTAAGTCAAAATCTGCTCGGTTGCCTCTGCCACTATTGCACTCAACAATGTTTCTTTCTTGTTATTTTCCACATAAGCCTTAAGTTTTCTGCCAGAAGATACATAGCACAGTTTCATATCGCTATTCTGATCCAAATTATTAGCTACATCTATTTCCATTTCAGTGGAAAAATACTCATCATGATTTTCATCTATTTCCATAGGCATAATGTCAAATTCAACATCAACAACAACTCTTTTGTCACCAAGAGCTACTCCTTTAAATTTATTAAAAAACATAATTTCTGATTTCTATTTCCCAATTTCTTACCTTTAGTTTTAGTTGCTCCTCTTTTACTTCTTGTTGTTGTGGATAATGAGAAATATTATGCCAAAGCTCTACGCCACTAGTGTGAATAGCTCCCACTTTATTCTAACTCTATACCAGATATAAAGTATCCTAAGGACCCTTTTGTCACCATCTATTTATTGGATTCCAACCTGATGTTACATCCTTGAGACAAAAATTGCCCAACTGAAATTTAATTATTTTTAATTTGAGGGACATACTTAGCATCAATAGAATAACAAGGATCATTGATTCATCAGGAACATAGATACATGACCCAAATCTAATTGTATTTGAAGTTGTTAACTACTTTAACAACTTATTAAACAATAAGAAAGGATCAAATTTGAGTATCCAAATGAAATATGCTCAAATATCCCTAAAGTCATCAACAAAAATCACAATCAATTATTAATAGCTAAAATTATAAAAGATGAGGTAGAATATGCATTAAACCACTTACACCCTGATAAAGCCCCTGGGCCAGATGGCTTCCCCAATTTTTTTTACCAAAACTGTTGGTCTATTATTGGAGATGAAGTAACAATGATAATGGAGGAATTTAGGAACTCAGGTCAAATACTACAAGAGATAATATCAACAGTATGGAGGACTTCAGACCAATAGCTTTATGCAATGCAATATATAAGCTTTTCACCAAAATTTTGGCTAATAGATTATAAATACTTTTACCAATAATTATTACAGATGAACAAACTAGCTTTGTGTCAGGTACATCCATATTAGATGGTATCATTATTGCTCAAGAAGCAATCCATTCGGTCCAAAACAACAAAGAACCTGGTATGTTACTAAAATTAGATATCAAAAAAGCGTATGATATGGTGGATTGAAATATTTATATGCAAATGTATGGAGGCATTTGGTTTTTCTAAAAAATGGATGAAAATTGTATATGAGTGTATATCAACTCCTAAAATATCAATTTTAGTATATGGTAATCCTGAAGGTTTCTTTGAAATATTACAAGGTATTAGACAAGGTTATCCCATGTCTCCATTTCTTTTTATAATAATGGCTGATGACTTAGGTAGATATCTTTGCAATGCTAGATTCAATGGGGACCTTAAGGGTATAACCACCACAATCCAACTAGAACCTATTACACATCAACAATTTTTTGATGATTCCATGCTATACGGATCCGTCGATCTTAAGAAAGCATAGAATTTTAAGATAGTTCTAGAGAAATATTCTACTGCTTCTAGTCGGGTCATTATTAAAACAAAATCAGAAATATTCTTCTTTAATACTCAGGATGGTATTGAGAATGATATTCTGAAATTATTAGACTTTTAAAAAGGCAATCTTCCTTGCAAATATTTAGGATAACCTATAGACAAGAGAATCAAGGAATCCAATTTATGGAACAACATTATCCAGAAAGTAGAAAAGAAGGGTAAATCATGGAAGGGTATATGGTTATCCTCTAGTAGAAGATCAACTATGATTAAATCAGTTTTGTCAGCAATACCTATTTACTAATGTCTTGTCGACAGATACCAGATAGTGTTAGAAAGAAATTAACTCAAATACCGAGATCCTTCTTTTGGCAAGGTGGTAATGAAAAAAATAAAATAACATTGTTGGCATGGGATACCATATGTAGGAACAAAAAAGATGGAGGTGTGGACATTAAAAATATTAAAGACCAACATATGACCTTAGGTGCCAAATTAATATGGAAAATGATGCATTTTCTAGAACTGAAATTGGTTAAAATTATTAATAATAAATATTTAGATGGGGATAATCCTATGAGTATACTTACAACTAGTAACTGTCCTAAAGGCTCAATAATATGGAATTTTATGAACCAATGTAGTAATATTTTAAGAGATAATGTTACTTAGAATATTGGGAAGGGAACATATGCACTTTTTTGGGATGATTCGTGGGAAGGTTATTAACCCAAATCAAGACTGATAGGTGATAGTGATATCATAGATAGATAAAAAATGGATATAGGAATATATTTTAAAGATAATATAACCTTTCAATTTGATGAGCCAGTGTTAGGTTTGGAGTGGAAGATGGGTCAGAAGGAATATATGATAGAGGTTTTTTTATAAGCTAATGAATATTTTAATTAACAGGCACATTAATCCTAGCAAGGAGAGGGATAAAGTTATATGGCTCCCAGCAAAAACTAGGGAATATAACTCCAAATATGGATATACATTATTATCTAATAAAAAGGGTTTGAAAATACTAACTTACCTATTGATTTATGCTGGGATAAACTTTGTCTACCCAAAGAAGGAATGTTTTCTTGGCTTTGTCTAGATGGGAGAATATTAACTGCAAAAATACTAGGTAAAATGGGATATTCTAGACTGTCTAGATGTGTATTATGTAAAATGGAGGAAGAAACCATTAATCACCTTCTCCTCAACTCTGAATATACTAAGAAGCCCAACTTGGAACTCTACCTTCCCAAAAATTTAGTAGATTTCTTGAGGGGTTGGCGTAGACAAGGGAACAATGACCTTTACAATAGATTATGGATTATAGCCCCTTCAATAATTTTATGAGAAATCTAGAAAGAACGTAATAGAAGAATCTTTACAGACGGAGAAATTCAGATTAAACAATTTTTGAAAAAAGTTGATAGTGCTATTGTAGAGGTGGTTAATAATAGAAATCATTTTAGTAAAGAAACTAAAAAAATTTCAATTATGGATGGAAAAATTAGAAATAAATGGACAAGTCTCAAATTACCATTGGTAAAATCAGAACCTAAAAAGGATAGTGAAAAACTAAGATTAGAATGTAAATGGAAACCTCCTACATTCGAATCACATAAGTTAAATTTTGGTGGTGCCTCCAAAAGGAATCTTGGAAGCGCTGGTATAGAAGCATATATTCATAATAGTGATTGAAAATTAATGGCAAGTTTAGCTGAACTAGTAGGTATCAAAACAAACAATGAGGCAAAATTTATGGCTCTTATAAAAGTCTTAAAATTAAGTAGAAATAATAATTTTAAGAAACTTGAAAATGAAGGAGACTCAATGATAATTAACAATGCTATAAGAAAGGGAGAAAGCCCCAATTGGAAATTAAATGGTTATGTAAGACAGGTTAGAGGTCTTTTAGATTACTTGGAACATTACACTATTAATCATATTTATAGCGAAGGTAATAAGGTTGCTGATAGTTTAGCTAATCAAGGAATTGATAAAGATAAAAAGGAATAGGATAAAGGATAAAGCACTATATATATATATATATATATATATATATATATATATATATATATATATATATATCAGGTATTAGTCTTTAAAAATACTAAAAATAAATACATCAAAATTGAACAATGTCTAAAGGAATTTAATCAGCGGTTCTATAGTGAAAATATGGCTACTGTAATTAAGCTTAGATGCTTGAAATCACGGGTAGCCTTTGATGGTAAAATTACCATGAAAATAATTAATAAAATGATGATAGCAACTTATGACATTACTATAAGGGCTATCTTCATTATCCTAGGGAGAGAATTCATAGAAAATGATAATAGTCATCGAGTGAACTATATCCCTGCAATGTTTATGACCTCGGCCTTACAATTTGATCCTCACTTACAGGCTATAGGAAGATTATGGAAAAAAGCATTCAAAAGGAAATACCTTATAGATGTAAATAAGGTGATCTCAAGCATCAAAGAAGATCTAACTATTCCAAAACTGAGATACTACCAACATTTTATTAAATATGATAGGAAGATACCTAATTTTCCGATCTTGATGGTTGAAGACTAGGATAGATATATTGAAGAAATAAGGAATACTTTTGAACCAAACTAGTTTGATAAATTTATTTTAGAAGATGAGGTAGGACTCACTGTTCATTGTGATGAAACGTATGATGAAGAATGATAATAATTGAATATGAGTTCTAATAATATTTCTTTGAATATGTTTTCTCTCTTGTAAAAGTACTAAAATTTGAAAAATGGGTATTTATATATGTTCAAAAAAGGCAAAGTTTAATAAATAGATTAAAGCTGATAAGTAATAAAGGGGAGTGTGCATAATAAGTAATAGCTATAATAAAATTCTAGAAACAACATAAAATAATCTCTAGTAATAATTGAACCCTTGGGATTTGAGGAAACTTTTAATAATAAAGTCTCTTTCATTAAGAGAGGAATTATGACAATAAAATCTTGCAGAGATTCTTGTGGTAAAATCGTGAAGGGATAAGCCACTACTTCCCATCATATTTAATATTCAAATCGACGAGAACCTTAATAGATACACTCTTACAACTTCTACACATAATCAGTAATAAATACGGTTAAAAAGAGCGGTATAATCAAGCAACCAAATAATAAATAAGAATATAATGTGTTTTGAAGTAACACCTGATCCATTTAAGAAAGGAAGTAGAGTCATTTTCAACTTATCTCATTCGATTCTGAAAAGGCAGGAAGAAGGTTTGTAGTATAGAATGCCATATTAAAAATTTGGTTTTTAATTTATGGGTTAAGACTAAGGTGAGATATCTCCTATTATAGAATATGTTTACAAATTTCAGGACCTTCCATATTAAGAATAAACAAGATATGGCTTTTCCTGGAAAGATAAAACCAGAGAGATGGAGCAGAATATTAAAGCCTATGGATGACATGACTAGAAGGATGGTTGAATCAGCTTTAGGTGACTTGTACTAAATGACTATAGCTTACTATTCTAACCAATGGTGAGATTGTAGGAATCCTCATTTCATGTTTACTTAGGGTAGGATATAGTAAGGTTGAGACAATAGGATTATGTAGAAAGATTTTCATAGATAAAAACCTAGGAGGTTCGAAAGAAGTGGTAAATAGTATCAATTTCAGAAAGATGGTAGCGTACCCTGAATATTATATGAGGGCTGAAATAGGTAGTATTGAGCATGATCATAGGTTGCCTCGTAGACCATGATTGATGTTCAAAGATACCAATGTCTTTGACAGCCATTGGTAGGAGATAAAAATAAACCTTCATTTTCTCCTTATTTTGACTCACACTATGGTATCCTCTAATCTAAACTAGTTATTCTAGTACTTGGTAGTGAAAGGATTCATAGTATCTCCATCTCCCAATCATATAAGTCTGAAATGATTACAGACATAACCACCAATATTTATCAATAAGGACCGATTGTGTAAGAGCCCAGGTAAAAAAGAAGGGAAAAGGCAAGATGAGGATCCGAATGAGGATATCTCGATTCTTAAAAGAGTTAAGGAAGAATTGAACAACCCATAGTCTTCCATAATATAGAGGGATATTTAGTAGTTTGAATAGCTAATTGCATACACTAAGCTAGATAACTAAATCGTTACTTCAAAATAATATTGTTATGTTTTTTTTGTTTAAGTAATCTTTTTAGAAAGTTAAGTAGGGGTTTATGGGTTATAGGTTGAAACTGACACAATGTTTTAATTCGAATATTATGCAAATATGGATGACATAGGATAAATACATTAGAATGATTATATACTCTGTAAATAGATATATGATAATGAGTCTCTGTGGTAACCACTTTAGATTCCTAGTATCAGTATATTTTTGACAAATGGAAATGCTATGAGCAAATATGTACTATGAAATATTTACTATTTAATGCCAGTATGAACTGATGGTTTATTAAGGAGATAATATCTTTTGTAGGTCTCTTTTCTTGAAGTCAACACATATTTTATATCTGTAATAGATTCAGGGGAGGAATCCACAAAGTTGTATTATTTGTTCTGTTTTCTCTAATGCTTTCTTTGGTCAAGTATGTTTTTATTACTCTACTTGACAATTATCTGATTTGATGCAGTTCTCATTTATT
>MU227326.1:4101321-4131019 GCA_018584345.1 Thuja plicata | reverse complement strand
GAAAAGAGCTGGTTGGATCACCAAGGTGATGGAATATGATGTAGATATTCAAACTACCAAGCTGGTTAGAGGTAGGGGTCTTTGTGAACATTTGGCAGGGGATGAGAATGCAAAGAAATCAGAGCCAATGGATACATCTTTGGTGGTACATTCTGTAGAAAATCAATCCAAGGCAAAATGTTGGTTGCCTAATATGATCCATTATTTAAAGATAGGACAATGCCCTGTAGGGCTAGATTCAGAAAAAATAAGGTACTACAAGTTACAATCTATCCCTTTTGTGTTGATTAATAATGTCCTTTTTAGAAAAGATCACAATGGTGTTCTTTTGAGATGCATAGATTCAGAAAAGGTAGCAGATGTCCTGTTTGAATTCCATGATGGGCCAGCTGGTGGTCATTTTTCTCCTAGGACTACTGCTTATAAAATCATGAGGGCCGGGTACTATTGGCCATCTATCTTTAAGGATAGTCATGATTATGTTAGAAAGTGCATCAAGTGTGCCTTATTTGCAGGAAAAGAAAAGCTTGCTGCTCTGCCCCTTCAACCAATCAAAGTTGACCAACCTTTCATGAAGTGGGGCATAGATTTCATAGGTATGATCAACCCTCCATCTAGTGCAGGAAACAAGTGGATAATCACCGCAACAGATTATTTCACTAGATGGACAGAAGCAGTGGCCTTAAAGGAGGCCAATGAGAGTGTTGTCATGAACTTTTATGATGATTTAA
Organism: Thuja plicata; assembly: GCA_018584345.1. Classification (NCBI taxonomy): domain Eukaryota; kingdom Viridiplantae; phylum Streptophyta; class Pinopsida; order Cupressales; family Cupressaceae; genus Thuja; species Thuja plicata. The sequence goes on along the minus strand of MU227326.1, from coordinate 4,130,288 downwards.
TTCATAGGTTTGGCAATGCTGATTCAATTGTTTCAGATAATGCACTGGCATTTACAGGCCTTAAAGTCTCAGATTGGGCAGTTAAGAATGGCATTTATCTGAATACCAGCTCGAATTATTATCCCCAAGGTAATGGTTTGGCAGAATCTACAAACAAGATCCTGATCAGAATAATTAAGAAGACTCTTCAGGACAATCAAAGGGATTGGCATACAAAACTTAAGTCTGCCTTGTGGTTAGACAAAATTACCCCAAAGAAGATCATTGGTAATTCTCGATACATGTTGGTGTATGGTAGAGAGGCTGAACTTTCCATTTCAACAGAATTACCAGCCCTAGACTTAGCCACTCAGTATGCCCTGTTTGATGAAGAGGATCCCCTACAGATCAGGTATGCTCAACGGATGGAATTGGAAGAAATCAGAGACAAGTCTATGAAAGATATGGAATTTCATCAGAATCAAGCTAAAAGGAGCTTTGACAAAAGAGCTAGGGGAAGGAGCTTCAAGGTTGGAGATGTAGTTCTCAAGTGAGATGAGTTCAGGTCCAGACCTGGCAGGCACACAAAATTTGATTCCTTTTGGGGTGGACCATTTGTTATAACAGAGTGCAGGGGATCTAACGCTTTCTAGCTTTCAACTCTTAACGGAGATGCCCTACCAATCTCAGTAAATGGTTTCCACTTGAAGCCTTGCTTTGAGGTTAATCCCTCTCTGTAGGTCCTTGTTTTCTTGTAAGCTTTTCCCTATGTCCCTTTCCCTGCTTTCTAGTGTAATTTCCATGTTTTCCAAGAAGTGCATGTGCACAGTTTTGCCCTGTCGAGTTTTGTGCTCAGGAATGACTCCATGCCCAATGGATAGTTGGAATGTTCAGGCTACTGGTTTTCATGTCTAGCACGCTGACATCCCGTAGAAGTCGCCAAAATGTTGCCCAAATTTTCCTTTTTTTGTGCGATTTGGCCTGTTTTCCCTTGTCATTCATGCTCATTCTCTGAATTTCTTTCTTTCTGCTCCTTCCCGGGTTTTCCTCATTCAAATCCTGTTTTGGTCGCGCAAAAAAAAATTGGCCAAGACCCTTTTCAAATCATGCCTTTTGTCTGATCGCGCATTCGCGATCTATTTGTATCAAAGACTTTAAGTTGCGCGAGTGCGCGACGAGCTATAAAAATGGCATCGTGCACTCGCAATCAGTTTTGGTCTATCCGCGGTCTGTCCGCAACTGAGCGGGTTCGGTGTTCCATGGTAATCGCGTAGTCGCGATGTATGTTGCATGGTCAGCTTTCAATTCTGCGAGCCGGCAACGAGCAAAGAAGGATGGCATCGCTCACTCGCCGATTAATGAAAGCAAAGGAGGGACAACTCGCGAGTGAGCGACTGAAAGGGAAAAGTGTATAGTCGCGCACTCGCAGCAAGATGGTGAAGTAAGATTTTAAGTTTGCGAGTCAGTGACGAGTTCAAGAAAGACACTATCGCTCAGTAGCCAGTGGATAAAGGTGGACCGAATGCAGCTCGCGACTAGGCGACAAGCTGAAGGATAATGTCATCGCGTGGTCGCTGATCAAATTGGATGAATCACAAGGGGCTCGCGATCTTGCGACAAGTTAAAATAAGGCATCATCGCTCTGTCGCCAGTCATTGCTGATGAAAGAAAAGACACCCGTGGGTGTGCGATTAACAAAAGCAGGGGCTCGTCGCTCAGTCGCCGAGCAATGAGGTGAAAGAGAAGGCAACTTGCGAGTAAGCGACTGGAAGGAAGAAGTGTATGGTCGCACACTCGTGCATAAAATGTAAGCAAAGAATAAAGGCTCACGAGTTTGCGACCGAGTAGAAGGAGAAGATGTCGTCGCTCACTCGCACATCGGAAAAGGATAGAATACGCAGAACAGAGATGTTTTGCTCAGCTTGCAGTAGTTTCAGAAGTTCGTCAGAATTCTAAAAATTGAAGGAAATTATGCACAAAATAATCTGCTGATCTCTGATTAGATTTGTTTCAATATCGGTGAACAGAGACAGAGAGATCAGATTGTTCTTAGACGATCTAAATCAGATATTTTACAGGTGGGAAGATCAGATTTTTTGAAAAGATCAGAGGATGCAGTTGATAAAGTCTGCAGAAGAGTTATTGCATTTTAAAGACTTATGTGACTCTTCTAGAGGATAAGATCACTTCTGTAGAGGAGAATTTATGTTGATATTTTGAAGGGATGACTTTCAGAGCTAAGCGGTGGCTGGACAAGCTAAAATATCTGATCAGGAAGTTATTGCTCGCCAAAAATGCAGTTGGCTTTGAAATTGTATAAATATGAGTTAAAGACTCATTGTCACCAGTTCTTTTTCCCCTTTGGCTTCCTTGCTTTTGTAACTTGTTTTAAGTTCCTGACAGAGGCAAAGAGAATTTGTAACTCATTTTGAGAAGTAATATGCAGAGCTTGAAGTTCTTACCAATTTATTAAGTTGTGTCAGCCTTGTCTCTTTTTTGCTGTTTGTATGCCTTGTAGATGGTAGATGGGTTAACTCTGAAAGATTTTATTTCCTCTTAATTCTATCCCTTTGTAGCATCTACTTGCAGAAGAGTATGTTTTCTTGCAGGTTGTAGCTCGTGTCATATGTTTGAACTGTTAACCGTGAAGTCTTTCCTCTTAACTAGTTTGATCATGACCTTGTTATGAAATATTTATGCATGTCTATACAAGAGATTTGTGTTTTACATTCAATTTAGTTAGTTGACCCAGGGCTTTGTCCTCTGTGTGTTATGTTTTCATGTCAAATTCGGTGCATCACCTAGTAGGTAGTTTGCTTTCAGTTATTTCCCTTTCCACGCAATCCTTCTACCCCCTTTTCCCCCCAAGTTTACTTTCCTGTTTAAGAGCAAGTTAAGGTGATTATCCAAGAGGAACCAACCTAGAATTTGGAGGTCTCATCTCAGTTAGCATAAGGTCCCACAACCTTGAGATGACTCCCTTGTTATACTGGATTATCAAGACCAAGAGAGCTTGAGATCAGAGGCGCAAATTCAGTGTATAATAGTACCATCCTAGATTTCAATGCAATTCTTATTTGGAAGTGTTTATTAGATCTTTCTATACGCACAAGCTCACACATTGTTCTTATGTTATGGAGTTGAATTTGTACCACTTATTGATCAATTGACTCATTATAGTTACTTACTAAATTACTAATTCAATTGAATCTTTAATTTAAATCTTTCTATACGCACAAGCTCACACATTGTTCTTATGTTTTGGAGTTGAATTTTTACCGCTTATTGATCAATTGACTCGTTATAATTACTTACTAAATTACTAATTCAATTGGAAAACAAAGTTGAGATGTAATACAAGATTTAGCTCTTTAATTTCAATACAACTAATTATAATCATAATATATATTAAATAAATACATAAGTTATAAATTTGTAAATATATTTATTAAATTACTTAATACAAAAAAAATATGTGTGTTAGGTAGTGGTGAGTACCTATTTTTTTTAATATTATATTAAAAATATTTGTTGTTTAGTCAATATATGATTCACAACTATAATTAGAAGTAAGATAGATGACAATTTGAGATCAACTAATGCCATAAAGCAAAATGCATCAGAATTTACTAGTTTAGTAATGATTATAGCTATTAAGATTGAAATGGACTTCAAATTTGATTCATTTTAGATAACTACAACTAACATAGTTAAAATCAAATTTATTTCTAATATAATAAAATTGATTAATAGTTTCTCTAATTACCTATTCTAAGTTGATTTTGTTATAATTAAAATAATAGTAATTCTAACTTATTAATGTACCATATATAATATGTTTGTATAAGTTATTTATATAAAAAAAATTAATTATATCAATTTAGAAAATTAATTTTAGTTGACTTCAAAATTATTTAATAATTTCAATTGTAAAATGTTTTTTTTAAAACAAATTCACCATGTCAAAATTATGACTGGTTTTTATATGCAATTAGGGATGGGCAGCGCATTAGAAACACTTTGTGGTCAGGCGAAAACTTCAAATGCTTGGAGTGTATTTGCAGAGTTCATGGTTAATATTGCTGGTTACAGCAATGTTTTTGAGTACTATTTACATCTTTGCCACCCCAATTCTTAAGCTACTGGGACAGGAGAGTGATGTTGGTGATCTAGCCGGAGAATATGTGGTTTGGATGGTACCACAGCCGTTTGCCTGTGCATTATATATCCCAATGCGAAAGTTTCTTCAAGCACAAAGGAAAGTCATGTTCATGGTTTTTATTGCCTTAGCTACACTAATAATTCATGCCTTTCTCGGTTGGTTATTAATCTTCAAAGTGGATTTGGCGTTGGCTGGATCAGCTATTACATTAAACTTATCATGGTGGATTATCGATTCTAGTCATTTCTTGTAGATAGTTTACATTTGCCAAGATGCTTGGAAAGTATTCTCTTTGCTTGCTTTTCGTGATCTCTGGCCTTTTGTTCGACTTTCAGTTGCTTCGGGTGTTATGTAATGGTTAGTAGCACAATGATTGTGGTTGTTCTTGTTGGGAATGTGAAGTTCAACAGTCATATGACCTTTTCCATTTTGCCTCTTCATTCACAGATGTCTGTGTGTGTATAAGTGTGTGTGTGCAGACCATGAATGTATTGTATTGATTAAACAATAATAAGAGATAATAAGAGATTTCCCTGTATTGAGAGTGGATGTATCCAGATTTGGCGAACCACTATACATCATTGTGTTATGTGTTTTGTCTTTATTTCTTATTGTTGTCTTAGATATGTTCATTGTTATATCTGCTCAATTAAAACTTACAATTGGTATCAGAGCTTGGTTAAATCCAAGGAGCAAATATGGAATACGGTGATGCTCTTATTTTGACCCCAACAAAAGTTGCAGCAAATGATTGGGTGCTTGACACGGGAACATCATTTCATATTACCTCATACAGGGAGTTTTTCAAATCCTTCAAAAGCGGTAATTTTGGTAAGCTCTTTCTCGCAAATGACAAATGTCTTAAAATTTTTGGGAAAGGAGATGCTTTGTTAAAACTAGCCAATGGAAATAGTTGGTTGTTACAGGATGTTAAGTATGTCCCTCAAATTAAAAATAATTCTATTTCAGTTGGGCAATTGTTCTCTCAAGGATGTAATGTCAGGTTGGAATCCAATAAATGGAAGGTGACAAAAGGGTCCTTAGTGATTACAAAAGGGAACAAATCAGATACTTTATATTTGGTAGAGAGTCAGAATGAAGTGGGAGCAATTCACAGCAGTGGCATAGAGCTTTGGCATAAGATTTCTCATAATCCTCAACAAGAAGAAGTAAAAAAGGAGCAACTAAAATGAAAGGTAAGAAATTGGGAAATAGAAATAAAAAATTATGTTTTTAAGAAATTTAAAGGAGTAGCTATTGCTGACAAAAGAGTTGTTGATGCTGTTGAATTTGATATTATGCCTATGGAAATAGATGAAAATCATGTTGAGTATTTTGCCACTGAAATGGAAATAGATGTAGCTAATAATTTGGATCAGAATAGTGATATGCAGCTCTGTTATGTATTTTATGGAAGAAAAATTAAGGATTCTGTGAAAAATAACAAGAAAGGAACATGTTTGAGTGCAATAGAGGCTGAGGCAACCGAACAGATTTCGACTTACCCTTTGGAGCCTTTTCATATTCTTGAAGATGTTAAGAAGCCTACGATTATTACGAATGTGGAGGGGCAGGGAATGACACCCTCTTTGGTTGCTTGTACAAGAAATCGGGACAGGCCTGTTGACCATATTGCCGAATGCTAGGAAGTTAGCAAGAATTTGGCTGACTTTCCATGTCCAAATGTCACAATGCTTCAGAGTTCTAAAATCATTGTTCTTATCAACTATCTTGCAAAACTTGCGAAGAAGAGGCCAGCACTATGCGGGCGTGTCATGTCAGTGTTACTTAGTTTTGATCCTGCAACTATATCTAGAAGAGGGGATCACGTTGCAAATGTACTACAAGGTCTCAGAGCTGCCTTCTTGGGAATTTGGAAGAGCACATACAATAGGGCAAGGAAGAGTCGCACAATCTATGATGGTAAGGGTAAGTTGAGTAACAAAGGATTTGTGTCTCAGAAAAGGACTCCAGATCAAGAATTCTTGCAGAAGAAGGGTTATGTATTACCCTGATCAAAGATGGTTAATTCTGATCTGGCAAGAATTGTGAATTCGGTTGAAAACATGGGCTTGGTGAAAGGAACAGTATGCGATGATGTAGTTCCTCCAGTTATGTCATTTGTTAAAGAAAATATATTAGAATTGGATTGGCTGTGCAGGGAGGCAACAACTTATGACTTCAATTCATTTTTGAAGACTCCATCTGTTGGGATATGCATGAGCCCCCTTGTGGAGGTCTCATCCAATGTTTTGGCTACGGATGAGGTGAGTTCCATCTTCTATATCATTGCGCAAGACAGGAATTTGAATTTCCTCAACGATTGCGGTGATGATGTCAGATTGACTACTATGAGAGCCTTGTACAGTGCTCTAAACTCTACACAGACCAAGTTTAATATGCAGAGGGATTACTTCATGAGAGCGGTGTGTAGTACCACGTTTTCACCTGAGGCCAGTATTGGACTTATCGTGAGTAATGGTCAAGGTAAGGAACATTGTAAGTTTGATATTGTTTTGACAACTTATCAAACTCTTGGTTCGAAATTGGATTGTCTGGATTCCTCAATGAAGGAGGTGGAGTGGTTGAGTTGTATCTTCGACAAAGACCTAGTGCAAGACCCTACCAAATCTGAATTTTTGACAGTGCGCGAAGAGCTTGATGTTTCTCTAAAGGCTGCAAAGGAAGGCCTTTCGCACTTTAAGTGTGCACGACTCCTTAGAGAAGTTGCACCATCAAAATTCGCTTTCCAAGCTTGCATAGTCCAACTGTTAATCGTTCTCACACATGAAACATGTCCAATGGAAAAACAGTCAGGATATAAGCTTCATGCATTTTTTCTATCTGATGTCGATGATTTCCAATCTGTTGACATACAGTGATAGGAGGCCGTAACACTTATCTGCTCTTCGAGAAGAAGAGGATAGAGTAAAGGTGGGTGGTTATTTCAAGATCCTAAATTGTGCGTTGCATCTAAAATAAATCACCAAGAAAATAGAGTGAACTTTGTTGATTGGGGAGTAGTTAAGGATTCCCGCGGGTGGAATTCCCTGCATTTGGTTGTGCCCCTTGACTTTTGTGATGTTTTTGTGGAGAAATTGATTCAGATAGTTGCTGCAAAAGCTCCAGATTGGGAGGACTTCTTTGCCTTTGAATCTCTGGGGGATAGTTTTCTTAATTCAAAATTTGAAATCAATTGGCATGCACAGTGTTGGATGGTTTTGTCCGAAGAGGACCTTGGGAAATATTGTTTGTTTATAAGTTCAAGGATTCTTCTATGAATGGAGAAGCATATTCTGAACTTACACATAGAGAAGTTTCTGATGGATTTACGGGTGAGTTTGCACCTGTAAAAGTTGTAATGGAAGATATTATGGTGCTAGATTGCATTCAATCTCACAAAATTTGGAAAAGGTTAACTCACACTGTTCGTGAACAGAGTTTGGCAATTTCAAAATCGTCTATGACCCTGGTATTGTAACATTAAAGGTGGAAAAGCAGGGGTGTCACTATTCATGGCTGTACCGGTTGGACTTCAAGTGGGAGATTGTTGGGAATATGAAGCCCAACGGTCACATGACCTTTCCCATTCTTGCCTCTTCATTCACAGATGTATGTGTGTGTATAAGTATATGTGTGCAGATCATGAATGTATTGTATTGGTTAAACGATAATAAGAAATTTCCCTGCATTGAGAGTGGATGTAGCGAGATTTGGCGAACCACTATAAATCACTGTGTTATGTGTTGTCTTTATTTCTTATTGTTGTCTTAGATATGTTTATTGATAGATATGTTTATTGATATATTTGCTCGATTAAAACTTACAGTTCTCACTTCTGAAATGAATTTGTTGTAAAGAACCCTAATTAAGACTAGATGACAAAACAATCTCGCTAACGACGTGAATCAATCTATGTTACATGTATTCAATCTATGTTACTAATATTCATTTGTGGGTTTTGGCATTTTCAGTTTGGAGTTCTGGTATATGGTAAGAATCACATCTTAAGTACAACTTTTCAAGTAGCGCATCTTTAGACCAAAATCTACAAAATGGATCAAAGTGTCTTTACACAAATCGGCCATCAGCGAATGGTTGTTTCAGCTTGTAGTCTGCTGCAATTTGTAGTTAAATGTACCCCTTTTGAAAGTTTTTTCTATGTTCCTTTTACAGCATAAATTTGAATTTACGGGAAAGCATGACCTTCATCGGTTTCAATGGAGCCATTAGGTATGGAATTTTCAGCTAGTATTATCATGTTTCATGCTCTTTTTGATTTCTTTTGAAATGAAACTTATTAGCCCGATACTACGGGGGAGGATCCGGTAGTTGAGCACCCTAACTTTGCGCTTCTCAAAATCCTACGTGGAAAGTTCAAATCACTCTCATTTTTTTATAGTAGCTTACTTGGCAAGTCCCCTGCTTATAACTAAGGTTTCAGGGCCACGTCATCAAATATGATGCCACATCAACATGCTTTTTGCCAAGGTGTCCAAAACAGCCAAAAAAAAAAGTGAGACCAATCGTAGTGCATTAGGGACCCCCATACTTGAGCAGCTGATGTGGCATCACACAATTGGTTGTTTTTTAGAATAAGGGACACATTTCATTCAATTATGGGTAGTCGTCATCAGCAAAAACAACATTAAAGTCACAACTATTGATACAATGCTATCAAAAATATTGGATATTAAATCAAGAAGTGTGGGTATTAAGTGAACAATTCCTATCACAACCATTGGAACGTGTTCAAGTACTGGGTCCTCTCCCCTAGACCCTATTTTATAAGGAATACAGAGATTACTAGAGCAAATAAAACATTTCTTTATTTTGTTAGTGGCGGCTCTTTGGTAAACTTGCAATCGATGCTTATTTTTCATTCAATCTATGCAGTGTGAGAGTATCGAATGAACTGGGAGCTGGTCGCCCTAAAGCTGCAAAATTTTCTGTTGTCATCGTGGTTGTAACATCATTGTCAATTGGGCTTATATGTATGGCCATCATTCTTCCAAACGAAAATGAGTTTGCAGTACTGTTCACAAATAGTAATGTGGTCATGGAAACAGTATCCAATATGGCAATGTTACATGGAGTTATAATGGTTTTGAATAGTGTGCAACCGGTTCACATGTTTATAATAGGTAGAATGTAAACAGCCATTCACAAGTCTTGGTTCACATGTTTATAATATATAACTGATGAACTCTTCCATCATGGGTTCACTCTGTTGCATCATAGTTTTCTAAGCCTCTGGTTTTTGGTGCAAACAAGTCAGGTGTGGCTATAGGTGGAGGTTGGAAAAGTCTGATAGCGTATGTAAACATAGGGTGCTACTATATTATTGGATTACCTCTTTGCCTTCTTATGGGATATAAGTTCAACCTTGGGGCTAAGGTGGACTTATGTTCTTCCTATTTAGAATGCAAATTCTCAATGGCTCTTCGTTATCTGTCCATTGTGAATAAGTATGAAGTTCTTCTGAATTTGATATTTTTATGGTGCTGGAACAGGGCATTTGAAATGAAATGATTTGTGTGACAGCCCTTCAGACTCTTATTTTATTGTTAATCATATATCTCACTTACTGGAATCGAGATGTGAAACATTATATTTCTGAAGAGGCTGTTGGGATCATTATTTCAGTATTGTGGTGTCTATTTTTTCTTTTGTAGTGCAGGCTGCTCAAGCTGAGGATAGTATTAGGGTATGGGGAGGATCAGTTGAGTCTTATACAAATCGATAATTTAATGTAAGTGAGTGCATGTTAGATATATTGTATAGCACAACTCAAGTGAACTTAATTTTTATCATATACTTACTGACGCTCTCAGATTTGCGTTGCAGGGGGAAGATAATGTTGAATATAAGAACTTCCGTGGATAAATGTTGAATGTTGAATATGAAAACCTTTGGCGAATGTCTTTTTTGTATCTAGAAGACGCCCTTCTCTGAAGAAGAAAATTCTCCAAATATTTGAACTGCAGCTGAAGTTCAGTGGATTTACACACGACATGCTCAATTAGATGCTTAATCGTTTGGCTGATTGATGTTATGGTTTTTTCTTTGGGTTCCACAATTTTCAAATTCTAGAAACCTTTGGTAAGCCGTCTATAGCTTGAGTATAACTTGTAAATGAAAATATGTTGCAAATCCATACTATTCAAATTCATAAATATTACGCCGAAGGTGTTCCTCTTTAAAATCAATGATCAACAATTTCTAATAAGCTTGTACAAGACAATTGAAAAAATCTACGCTGTTTATTTTATTCCCATAAAATAGGGCATTCCATTATTTGTACTGATGCCAGCACTATTTGTCCCTTAATCTTTTTGCAAAAGACAAGACCAATGTGATGAGGGTTTTCTTTCTCTATCTTTAATCGTAAGCTTGAAATGATATTTTAATATGTTATATTTTATTTAAGAAATTATTAAATATAAATTTAATGTAATGTATGATTTTTGTATTTTTTTGTATTAATAATCTTTTGTATGATTAATAAAATCTTTAAAATAATATTTAACAAGTTATGTTTATATATTGTAGTTTTTTTTCTATAGTTATAATTAACTATAATTCTAAAAATTTAAAATATATTTATGAAATTTAAATAATATATAAAGACTAAAATTATATAATATTGTGATAAAGTATTTTATATTATATATATTATAGAATAATATATATTATATTAGAAATTGTAATAATTATTTATAATATGTATGTTGAAAATATAATATAGTAAATATTTTAGAATATATAATAGTTATATATTATAATATTGTTCAAATATATTGAAGTTGAAATTAATAAAATATGAAATATAGTATCTATCAAAACTATACTATATTGTGAATTAAAAGAACAATTTCAAAATAAATTAAATGATGTATGAGTTATACATAAAAAATTATGGTTAAAATAAAATAAAAAAATATTAATTATCATATAAATTAAATTATATATAATATCATATTACTTATATTGAAAAATATGTAACAAAAAATAATTATACATAAAATAATAATATTTGGATTCATGTATAGTCTAGGATTATAATATTTATTTTTATTTAGATAATATTATTAATATTTCAATTTTAATATTTTTTCAAAAAGTACTTTTTAATTTGATATTTTTATCAATTTTGTAAATTTATTATTTGTTATTAGGTATTTACGTTAGTTTATTAAAATATAAATACAATACAATGGTTAAGCTTTACATGATGGTTAATATCATGGTTAGACTTAAGGTTTTGATTAGGGTTAGAGTTCAAGGTTAGAGTTACGAGTATGTTTTAGAGTTTAAGATTAGGATTATAGTTAGGATCATGGTTAGGGATAAGGTTACATAATCATTAGTGTTATCGTTAGGTTAGGGTTGGGGTTAGAGTTTTGCTTAGAATTTAGGGTTACAATTATAGTTAGGGTAAGGGATTACATAGTGGTTAGTATTATGGTTAAGGTTAGGATTATGATTATAATTATACATAAAATAATTATATTTGTAATCGTGTATAGTCTAGAATTATAATATTTATTTTAATTTACATAATATTATTAATATTTCAATTTTAATAATTTTTTAAAAGGTACTTTTTCATTTTGATATGTTTATCAATTTTGTAAATTTATTATTTGTTATTAGATATTTAAGTTAATTTATTAAATAATAAAGAAAATACAATGTTTAGGCTTTACATGATGGTTAGTATCATGGTTAGACTTAAGGTTTTGATAAGGGTTATAGTTCAAGGTTAGAGCTACAATTATATTTTAGAGTTTACGATTAGGATTATAGTTAAATCATGGTTAGGGATAACGTTACATCATCATTAGTGTTATCATTAGGTTAGGGTTGGGGTTAGGGTTTTGCATAGAATTTAGGGTTACAATTATAGTTAGGGTAAGGGATTACATAATGGTTAGTATTATGGTTAAGGTTAGGATTATGATTATATATAGGGTCAAGGTTAGAATTGAGGTTAGATTTAGGAATATGGTTAGTTTGTGGTTGAAGCTAGGGGTTTTATTAGAGTTAGGGTCACGATATGGGTTTAGCTTTATGTCATTATTAGGGTTAGGCTGCATTTATAGTTTGAATTATGATCTTGCTTACAATTAGGATTATGATTTAATGCTTGTGATAAGGTTTAAGGTTAAGGTTTAGCATAATTTTCTTCTTAATTGAGAGGTTTTAAAAATTTATTTGTGTAGCTATCACTTCTTTATTCAAACCTATATTTCCTAAACATCATTCACTAAATATTTTGTAGATGACTTTATTAGTTGGACAAATATATGCAAAATAAAGGACCAAAATTTTCTCCTAATTAACCTTCAATGTCTCTTTGATGTACCCCATTACACCCTAAGGTGTGATTCCTAGTATAGATGGAAACAAAATAACTGGAAAAGAAATGTTAAATATAATGAAAGAATATTTATAGAGTGAAAAAAATTATCTCTAAAGAGATCTAAAGTTTGTATTAATCTTTCTTAGAGCTACAATATTACAACTTCTATTCTTTTTGTAGTTCTTCATTATTTCTACAACTTACAAAACAATTTGCCCTTCTTTCTCCATCAAGATACACTTTTAGTCAAAAGTAATACTACAAATCTTAATATTTATATTAAAATGATTCAAATCAACAATCAAGTGCTCTAAATGGAAAATATACTCCATATCATGCGTAGGACCTAAAAAAAAACTTTTAGAAGCTTCAGGATTTTTCTCATGAACTTGGACATCAAACATCGCTAGAAGACAATAATAACTGACCAAAAGACAAAATAACAGTAGAAACGTCCAAAAAGTTGAGAGTTAGGGAATATAATTAAGGGGGGATCATTCCATTAAAATTAGTTAGTAAGAGATTTCATTGTCAGGGATCAGATTCGGATAGGTCTACAGAGCTCCATAAAGAGGATCAAACTATTCATTCTCCCATTTCTCCAGGGCTTCAGGTAGTTTATGAACTCTTTGGTTGTTCACAAAGCAGAACCATGACTTTAATGAGAATAACTCAACTTCATTTGTTGAAAGACTTTTAGATGTGGATTACGTCAAGGAATAAGATAGATGGAATGACATTGATGGCCTTGTTTACTATAACAACAATGTGGCAGAGGATTACCAGGATACCACCATTGCCAGGAAGTAAGATGATCCCTACCCTGGCCCCCTTCCTTCTTTTCAGTCCTCTATTTTAGGCATTCAAAAGTCTCTAGCTAACAATTTCCTTCCGGATTGTGGTGTGGTATAAAAGAAAGGCAAAGAAAGGAAATCTCTTGCTACATTAAGATCGGAGGATGGAGATGACCATGATCAATAAAAAATCACAGTATACTTAAATGTTGGGAAGGAGAAGGTCCTTCCCAAGTCATAATGAAGGTCCTATCATGGAATGTTAGGGGTCTCAATGCCCCTAACAAGAAGGGTATAGTGAAATGTTGCATATTGTTAGCCAAAGAAGACATTATGCTCTTACAAGAAACAAAAATGAGTTTGGACCAAATATTCATCTTCACCAAATCTCTTGGTGATTGGTCTGCAGACGAATATGAAGCAGTTGGATCTTCGGGAGGAATTCCTATTCTCTGAAATCTGAGACATCTTGTTTTCTCAAGTCTGGATAAGAACTCTAACTGGTTAGGTTCTGAAATCAAAATTTTAGTATCCATTTTAAAATTCTACATTATAAATGTGTATGACCCAAATCTTAGTAGGAGGAAATTGAATGTTTGGGCAGACATAAGTAGATTTTTTCTTGCTCACACAAACGAGAATATCCTTCTAGGGGGAGACTTCAATGCCATTGTTTATCCATCAGAAAAACTTGGGGGCTCGCAAAAAGAATCACAATCACATAAAAAATTCAAAGACTAGCTACATTCAGAAGATTTGATGGAAATAGAACCTCATAATGGCAAGTACACTTGGACAAATAGAAGACTGGGGATTAACAACATTGCAAAAAAATTAGATAGATTCTTTTTCATAGGGGACCTTACTTTTTTCCATTTGATTTCAAAGTATCTATCTCCCCAACCTCGGGGTCTGATCATTTCCCCATTCAATTGGAAATTGTGGGGGAGGATAAACCCCAATAGTGCCCATTCAAATTTGAAAATATGTGGTTTAAAGATGCAAATTTTTTGAATTTAGTGCCAGATTGGTGGGCAGAATGTAAGATAAAAGGGTCAAAACTCAAGTACATTAAACAAAACTTTCTTATTTGGAATAGAACACATTTCAATAACATCTTCTCTTTGAAAGCTGAGGTGGAGCAGAAACTTAAGCATTTGAATGAAATCATTAAGCAGCAAGGAATGAATAAGGATCGATATGATTTGGAAAAGAACTATTAAGAGATCAAGAAGAAATTTTGGCAAAGGAAGAAACATTTTGGAAGGAAAAATCCAGAGAGAACTGGTTGGAGGCAGGAGACAAAAATACAAAAAAATAAAATTAAAACAACACCAAATAGCGCAGGAGTGTCAAAAGGATTCATCAAATTTATAATGGTGATGAGACTCTTCTTCAAGATCAAAAAGAGATACAAAATGAAATATTCAATTCCCATTCCAAATTGTTAAACCACTCCAAGATTTCTCACCTCAATGCTTGGGAGGATTTATTGGTGGACATTCCAAAGATTATCTCTAATGAGGAAAACTCAATGCTTCTATCTAAATTCTCAGAGAAGGAAATCCTGAAAACTCTCTCCTACATGGCTCCGGATAAAGCTCCAAGCCTAGATGGATTCCCACCCAGCTTCTTCCTGCATTGCTGGCATATATTTGGAAGGAACTCACAAAGGCTTTGGAGGCAGCCCGCTCTTTAGGTAGATTTCTAACTGAAATCAATAATGCTTTCATTGCTCTAATTCCCAAGAAAGACCAAGCTAAATGTATGGATGAATTTAGACCGATATCTCTTTGCAATACTATTTGCAAAATATTTTCCAAAGCTTTAGCCAATAGATTAAAATTGATCTTGGGTAAGATTAGTGGGAAGGAACAAACTGGTTTTGTTCCAGGGAGATCAATTCTAGATGGCATCATTATAGTGCAAGAATTCATGCATTCAATTCAATGTAACAAGCATCCTAGCATGATAATCAAACTAGACATCAAGAAGGCCTATGACGAGGTGGACTGGAGGTTCTTAGAAAAATTCATGGAGAAATTTGGTTTTCCTAGAGCATGGATTAACCTAATATATTACTGCATATCAACCACAAAATTTTTTATCCTTGTAAATGCGTCTCCCTTTGGCTTCTTTGAAGGATCCAATGGAATTAGACAAGGAGATTCCTTATCTCCCTTTTTATTCATCATCATGGAAGAAACTTTGGGGCACAGGTTCATTAGTCTCCATAATCAAGGGTCTATTTAGGGTGTGGAAATCACTTCCTCTGTGAAGGAAGTCACACATCAATAATTTGCAGATGACACACTTCTTTTTGGGAAAGGTATCATTAGGGAGGCTTTATACATTAAAAAAGTTCTTGATTCTTATGATTTATCTTCAGGGAAAGTGGAAATCAAAGATAAATATTTAATCTTCTTCTTCCATAACAAAAAGAAAATTCAGTAGAAGATAGAAAAGTTTCTTAAACTCAAGATCGATTCTGTCCCATGCTCTTATTTTGGCATCCCAATTGACAAAGCCCCGAGGACAGATTCTTTCAAGAAACCAATTGGTGAACGAATGGACAAGAAAATGGACTCTTAGAAATCTAAATGGATTTTGTGGGCTGGTAGGGTGGTGTTGATTAAAGAAACTTTGGTAGTAATTCCCATATACTTAATGTCTTCCCTTTCACTTCCCTCTGGTGGTTATATGGATATGATAAAAAAACTTAGGAATTTTTTTTGGCAAGGAAGTGACACCAAAAGGAAATTTTCCCTCATTTCATGGGATAAGATCAACAAACCTATCGAGGCAGGTGGTACAGGAATCAAAAACAAGTGTTGGCAAAACTAGGCTCTTAGAGAAAAACTCTACTAGAAAATTCTCAAGGAAAAGAATATCAAATGGGTAATAATAATCAGAGGCAAATACTTTCATCACATTGAGGATGCTGAGGTAGTAATAATTAAACATCTTCTCAGAGGCTCTAGAATTTGGAATTTCATTTCTAAATCTAGAGATGTCATTAAGGACAACATCACTTGGAATATCAAGGAGGGCTAGATAGCCAGATTTTGGGAAGATTCATGGGGCAGTTTTCCTAGCATTAATCATATGTTGGGTCAAAGCAACATTAGCAAAATTTTCACTGACAATTGGGGTCCTTTTTTAAAATACTACATTATTCCTGGCTCCCAGAATCAAGTAGATGGATCTTGGCAATGGAGAAAATTTGAACAGATCCAAATTGATCCTTTGGAATTCTAGCAACTGAGGAAACTACTTGAAGACAGATTCTTCTTGATCAAATAGGGTTATGATGAATGTATCTAGAATGGTTCCAAAACAAGGTAATACAAGGTGAAAGATGGTTACAAAATTCTCTCAAGTACCTCCTCTCATAATCAATCCCAATTCTTCAACCAGTTATGCTGGAATAAAGTTTGACTTCCCAAAGCAGGCACATTCTCTTGGGCAATAATTCAAGGTGAAAATCTAACTGCTAATTGGTTTACGAAAATAGGATATTGTGGTCCCTCTAGATGTTTTCCATGTTACAATAGTGAACAAGACACTCATTACATGTTTCTTACTTTTCCCTTTGCATCAGAATGCTAGCAATGGTTATGTATAAAATTAGGATGGTCATCAACTCTTCCAAATGACATTCTCTCTCTTTTCACCTCTTTGGCGCGACTCTTCAAAGATAGTTTATGTGGTAATCTATGGATCCTAACTCCCTCCATATTAATTTCAGAGTTATGAAAAGAAATAAATAGAAGAATCTTCCAAGATATATCTCTTGATAAACCTTTAATTTTGAATCAAATTGAAGCTTCTATAGTGGAGGTTATGAATGCTCGCATACAAATTCAGAGTGCACAACATAAGTACTATACTAGCTGGGATGATAAAATGATAAAAAAAATTGGTTTGGCCTAAAAACATCCCCCGTAATTGGTAGAGGTGTCAAAGCAAATGTCAATCTCAAAGAAAACTAAATTTGGTTGCCTCCTTCTCAGGGATGGTTTAAATTGAATTTTTATGGAGCTTCAAATGGTAATCGTGGTCCTTTAGGGGCGGGCTCCATTATTCACTCCAGTGAGGGTATACTCGTCGAAAAATTAGCAAAACCTCTGGAAATCAATATAGGCAAGATGGCCAAGTTCAAAGCATTGTTGTTCGTTTTGTCTCTAGCTTTTGAATTGGGTTTGAAGAAATTAGAAATTGAAGGGGATTCCTTGGTAACAATCAATACAATTAGAATTGGTCTCATGCCAAAGTGGAAATTGCAAGCGACTTTGGAAGTCATTTTAAACTCAATGAAAAGGTTTGAATGCACAACGGCTAATCACATATTTCATAAAGGGAACCACTTGGTTGATGAACTGACTAACAAAGCTACCTTGGGTGAGTATCTAAAGAATAATGAATAGGCATGACACAACAATTGGAAACATTCCTTAACGGTCACCTAGAGGCAGAATTTGATAGGAAAGAAATCAGTCACTTCATGTCTTGTCGACATTAATATTGATCTCCTCCTCTACGGAATATGGTTGTTTGTGTGATGAAGGATTACTTGGATAAGACAATTGGTTTGCAAAATCTTTGGGGGGTTTACCTCGAAGTCTATACAATCTCTCCCTCAGTCACATCACATTTAATATATATTTGTTGGGCAGAATTTCTCTACAAATCCTTCTTCACTTCTGTCACAAAGGAATATTGTCCTTTGGGTTTTGTACATGCCTTTCTTTTATCTCCTATTTTAGTGAAACATTTATCTTCTTTCTGAGAGAAGAATGATGACTTCTTTATGAAGGTTTTTCAATTAATTCACAAATTGGAAATTGCCAATATTCTAGAATTCCTTGAGACATGCTATATGATCATGGTGGTACGCAAGCAGTTTGTAGATGGTGGTAATGTGATGATTTACCAAGAGGGAAATTCATGCATGTGGGTTTAAGATAGATTTTAGACTCTTTTTTTGTAGAATTTTCTTAGAGTTTAACAAAAAAGGTTCTTTTCAAGAGTAGAACTCAGATTAGGCTTCAGAAATTGAAGATGGATACTCTGATCAAAATCCACTCTAAATTAGAGAAGGTCACCTTTGACACTCCCATCACCACCAATCAGCTCATGGAATTTTTCAACTTCCAGCACCATTTGGTGATACACGTGGTCAAGAAAGTTATCAGTTTCAACTTCCTTAGTACTAATCATAGATTTAGAGTATATTCTAACATATGTGTTGGTTTTCTTGCTAGCATCTTGGTTGTGGGTTCATCCAAAATCATGGAAGGCAAGATTTGCAGCCGTTTATTTTCAGAAAAATATATGGTGGGTCTTCACAATGCCATTATCAACATCGATACTAATCTTACCACCCTACTGCCTTGGGATCTCGCCACAGTCATGATTGAGGACCGGAGAACTATTTTATGGCTTTGGGTCTAGCCCAAGATGAAACATCTATGGCGGGTCTCCTGCATGCCTCTTCATTCTTTGGGGATAGGAGTGGGAAGACCATCAAATACGTAGGAGCATGATGAGAAGAGGAATATAATTTCTCACCAAATTTCTTGGCATAGAGGACGGTTTGAATGTTCCTTACGGGGAAAACTTAGATGAAGCCATTACCTTGGTCTACCATTATAAATATGAAGATATATTGGATGGCTTGGGAAGACCAGACTCCTCAGATAATGGGGAGGAAGACGAAGGAATGGAGGTTGAGAAAGAGGAAGAGGAATATGATGGAGAAGATGAAGCGGGGGCTGCAGAATAAGAGGACAATGAGGAGGACCCAGAGGAGGATACTTTTGATGAAGAACAAGAGGAAGAAAGTGCCTCCCCTATCCTGCATAGAGGCCCAAAATCAGACTTTGCAGAAAGCTCAGAGAATGATACCACTTTGGCATCAGATTGATGCGAGGAGATATGTCCTCAAGTGGATGTTTTGTCAATATTTTGGTGCTTACTCTTTAGTTTTCTTTTGAATTATGCATTGTTTGAAACTCATTAAACTATCAATTAAGCCTTTGGTTCTCTCTTCGTTGTTCACAATCCTCTTGGTAGGATTGGGTTTTGAACTTGCAAACTTTATTATACTGTTATGTTTTTAATATTTTATATCTATACACATCTCAGCCTCAGCCCCTTATGGATAAAAAAAAAATCTTTATATCTAGAATTGGCTACTCAGTCCTTGCAAATAGTAAAAGATGCTTTCATGTATCTTTTACAATTTCATAGATAATACTAAAACCACTATAAATACTGAGATTATCTTTAACTTTATATCAAGTGTGTAAAGGTATTGTCATTGGCAAAATTAAGCTTCTCACTTAATACCACCTTGGAAAAAATACTCTAAGTGCCTAGAAAATAATATTTAGTTATAAAAATTATTCTTCTCATGTTGGATGTCTAATTTCACCTTTTATGATTTCTGGAGGCAAATAATCTTAACGTTAAAATGCATAGTCATACTCGATTGCAAGATTAATATAACCAATCATAAGATTCTGTCACTTGATATTTAATTACAATTAAATTAATAAGAAGACAGAAAGACAGATAGATAGACAGACATACATAGAGAGAGAGAGAGAGAGAGAGAGAGAGAGAGAGAGAGATATTGCTTACTTGTTATCTTGAGATTATATTTAATTTTGTGTATGATGAATTGAACTTTTATCCAAATAAATGTCAATTTTATTTTCATATCCAATCCTTAATTCTTTACTAAAATCTAATATCTGAACATAATGTTTGTATCCATGCTACCTCTTTTCAAAAGTACATTTTAGCCATGTAAACTATACTTTTCTAGTGGACAACACGACCAATGTTTTTTTTTTGTTTTTCATCCAACTAAGTACTCCTCCAAATAAATTAAAGACATAGATACTTATAAACCTCCTACTTTCAAGTTCACTTGCCTATTTTTTGTTAGAATAGGATAGGTCATCCTATACCCAAGAGCTAGTCTACAAACATTCTTCAGAATAGAGAGAATCAACACAAATTGTATTGAGATGAGGTAATGAGGTCATTACAAAGGTACAAACATTGTTCTTATATAGGAAAGAGAAAATAGGTAGAGTGGACAAGGTTGAGACAAGTGTCTCAATTTAGAGGAAGTAGAGTTCTGACAGAACTCAACAATATCCTCATGGAGGAAGTAGAGTTCAAGTATGACTCTACAATATCCATTTACCTAATTAATGTTGTTGACCTTAGTAAACTTAAGTAATGAGTAAACAGTAAGACTATTTATTCCCACACCCCCCTTAAATGTAACTTAGGGAGTATAACAATGTAGTAGATATGCCTTATGGGTCCCAACAACAAATTCATATTAGGTACCCATGTACAACCACAATGCAATCTCTCGTAACTAAAGAAAATGAGAAAAACCAGTGGGAGAAAACTCCTCTCCAAAATAGAGAACAAGAAGGTTTGAGAAGCCTTAAAAAAGATGTCCTAAAATCATGAACATGAACATCATTAAAGCATAAATAATATCTATAGTATCGTTGATGACTTATATGGTGCTAAATCTGATGATTCTCCATTAAAAGGATGGTGATTAGAAAGACAACAATCTATATGAGCGCTCCAAATGACACTTCTCAAAAATTGATTAGATGACAATAATGACAATAACATATATCGATCAAAGATACAAATGGCACAAGAACCTGCATGAGTGACCTTAACTACACAATCAATGATGTTGTTTGAGTGAGACCATTTTCATTTCTCAACCATGTTGAAAATGCAAGTGCAATAGTTTAAAAGGAATACCAAAGTGTCATAATACACTTCAAGCTAAACCGAGGAGCTTCCACAAAAAAAACTGCAAAAGTGTCCCAATGTAGTTCAAATGAAAGAAAGGAATCATTAACACAAATAGTATGACAGCCCCTCATAAGGATGACTTGTCTAAGGCCTAACAGATCCATGAAAATAGTGTGTCACTATGCTATGTATAAGTGACCAAAAGAGTATCTATTGTACTAAGAAAAAGGTGTGTGTGGTCAAACTACACACTCACATGAGGCTAGAATATCAATGATTCTTTTGTTGTCATGGAGGAACTCTCACTTTGACAAAGCTTTGATTGGTAAACAAAGGTTCTACACAACCCCACATGGAACTTTTTAATTCAGTGCAAGTACAAATAAAATGACATATCATGTGTGAAAAATCCCCAAAAGATATGACATTGGATCTAATTTGTCTACAAGTAGTGCTTAGTTAGGATGCTCAATTGGATCATAAGGACAAAAACTCAAGTAAAACTTTAAAAACATTACACCAATGAATAATGCATGAAATCACCTTTACAATGCTACTTTATTTTCCAAAATTAGACTCTGGATGCCCCAATTATGGGCATTTGAAGAAGATCATCTATTAGGGTTGAAAGGGTTAAAAATGGCCCACCCCTCTTATGCACCCCGGGGTAAGGGTTTGGTCCTCCATGAGACCATCAACTCAACATGTTAGAAAAGAAGCCTCCTCCCTATGATGGAAAGGTCCCAAAATGAGTTGATTAGGTGGGTGGGTTTGATGGTGGCTCTACACGACACCCCATAACTACCAAGAACCATCTCAATTAGAAGGAAAACATTGCCCGGCATGATACAAATCCACACACAAGTGGACATAGTGAGGACCATGGTAGGTAAACAAAATAAATATCTTACCCACTAAAAATAAATCTCAAGGCCTTAACATTCATGTCATGCGCCAACATTCAAAGCTCCTTCAAACATACTTATAGTTTGACCAAGAAGCAATGATAGCTACCTTGGATAATGTGCACCACATAGGGATAAAGTACTAGTTTGAAGTCCCTTTCAAAAGGAACCATGGGCTTCAAAATAAATCTTCCAAAAAGAAAATACTTGAGCTCCAATTCTTAGGAAAAGAGAAACACGTGTCCTTCATAATCAATATTAACAATTGAACATAAAAAAATACATTAGCATGTCAATGAGACACCAATAATAGAGGCATGAGCAACCATGAAAGAATAGCCAATGTGAACATTTTTAACAAAAATAATGACCATGATCGACTATATATATGGGCACACAGGTGGAATGAAAAATCATGGTGCCAATCCAACCTGGTGGACAAATTGATCATCTCTAAAGTACGTCAAAGTAAACTCCGATAAAGAATGAGGAAACTATTGAATTTGAAGAAATAAAAAAAGAAAATAGAATTGAAGAAACAAACAATAAAATAAATAGAGTACACAATATTTATCATGGTTTGGCAAAATTTCCTACATCCACACTGAGCAAAGGAACTATATTAATTTTCCAAAACAAGATTACATTGTAATACAACAGAAAGAACATAGAATCCCAACAGACAACACTTGGAGGGAAATAATAAGTGATTGTTGGCCTTCAACTTTATAATCTCCCACCTGATGGCTAACAAATGCTACCATTGATCAAACATTCCCCTGCTCACCCTGCTAATTTACCTCTTCTTTACAAGCCCAAGAGAAGACCTAGCACATTCAAACTACTCCTTGGGTACAACCTTGGTCAAAATATTTTTAAGATTGACCTTCGTTTAAATTTTAACAACCTTTAATCTTCCCTCTTCAACCATATGTCTCACAAAATAAGCATGAATATCAACATGTTTTGAACGATGCTAAGATAAGTGGTTGTGGGCCATAAAAAAGAAACTACAACTGTCACTAAAAAGAACATAATCACTTTGTTGATACTTCAAATCACTAAACAAGCGCTATAACCAAATCATCTCCCTAGCCCCTTCCAAAAGTGCCAAATATTAAGCTTCGGTGGAAGAAAGATCAATGGAATGTTGCGTCCTTGAGGCCCAACTAATGGCAGCCCCAACAAACATGAATGTATAACTGGTAGTAGACCTTCATTTATCCAAATCTCCAGCAAGATCAGAATCAGTAAATCCTTATAGCTGTACATTATTGCTACTAAAATGTAGACAATAATTTGAAGTGCCTTTAAGATATTTAAATATCCATCTAGCAACCTCCCAATGAGTCTTCCTAGGATTTCTCATGAATCTACTCACAACTCCTACCGCATGAGAAATTTTGGGACGTGTAGAAACCATAGCATACATAATGCTACCAACTACCGACTTGTAAGGAAATCCTTCCATAAAAAAAATTTCGTCTTGTGTTTGTGGACACAAATAAGAAGATAAATGAAAATTAGTAGTGAGGGGAGTATAAACAACCTTTGCATCAGCCATACCAAATTTTTCAACTACTTTTTCAATGTAGTCTTTTTGAGATAAAATGATCTCCTTCTTTCTTCTATCTTGGGTGATTGTCATACCAAGAATCTTCTTGGCTTCTCCTAAGTCTTTCATAGCAAAATTTCTTGATATGAGAGCTTTCAATTCACCAACAATCTTTGGACTACTATCGGCTATCAACATGTCATCAATGTAGAGAGGAAGAATGATGAACTCACCATTAGGAAGTTTCTTATAATAAATGCATGGATCTGGTTCACATCTAATAAAGTTGTGAGAAATCATGAATTGATAAAATTTCAAATATCATTGTCTCAGGGCTTGTTTGAGCCCATACAAACTTCGCTTCACTCTACAATAAAGATGCTCTTGTTCCATTTTGATGAATCCTTGAGGCTTCTCCATATATAGCTCTTCATCTATATCACCATGTAAGAATGTAGTCTTCACATCAAGCTTCTCCAACTCAAGATCCCATACATCTACCAATCCCAATACTATTTGAATAGTAGTCACCTTCACAACCAGAGAGAAAATCTCAGTGAAATCGATCCCTTTTTTTTGATCATACCCTTTCACCACTAATTTTTCTTTGTAGCATTTTCTACCTCCGTCTTCGTCTTTCAATTTATATACCCACTTGTTATTAAGTGCTCTTCTATTTGTTGGAAGATTGACCAAATCTCAGGTGTCATTGATTTCAAGTGAGCTTATTTCTTCATTCATGGCGACCATCCATTTATCATTATCGTTTCTCTGACAAGCGGGTTTAAAATTAGCCGATTCAACTTCCTTAGAGATTAATAATTCAAGCTTTGCCTCTTCAGCAAATAACAATTCATAGTCTAAAATTTTTGAATGAGGCAAGCGTTGTCTTGTAGACCTTCTTAATGTAATAAATTTTATCTCCTCTGACTGCAATTCAACATCCCTGTCTTGGGTTTTTACTTATAAATGATTTGCAACCTGTGTATGACAGTTTGTGTTATACCCTCGTTTATTGAAAGGATTTTCATCCATGTTATTAGAGTTGTCGTCTATATCAGACAATGACTACAAAATTTTGTATGCAGGGGATTTACTGTGCTATGGTTTGAAGGGCCTATAGAAGGAGAAAAGCCATGATCGACAGGGGAACAAGTCGTAACCCCTTGGTTTTGATCTATTTTAAAATGAAAGTCACCAGCCATAGGTCTCTTCTTCCCCACATTCTATCTAGACTCACCGCAGTCTTCTTCATGCAAAGTTACTTTCGTGTTGGCCCCTGAGATGTCCAAACACAGTCTGCGAGGATTCACGGGAGGGGAGATGAGACCAAAAGTCCCTTCAGAATAGTTTTCCCCATGCTACACATGACTGCACGTCGCGGTGTGGAGAGGAGTCTCGACCTAAGGTGAGGCGTGGGCATGAAAATTTCCCATGGGTGAGTAGCTGGCACTGCCTGCAGGTGTGGAGGAACCCATAATAACACATTTACAGTGTGTGAAGTCTTGTGTAGGCCCAAACACCACGGTTTTGCCCCCGCTGTGCTGAGATTGCATTGAGGACTGTGTTGAGGCGGATGAAGGATGTTGTGAGGGTGAAGATTAGAAAATATGGCAATTATAGTGGTCAGTTTGAGCAGGATCTATCCCTTGTTCTTCGTTTGTACTAGTTTCCTCATAAGAATCATATGCCAGCTCTATGCCTTGTTCATTATTTGAACTTGGAGTTACAGTTTGATAAGAGAAAGGAGGATTTAAAACAAAATTTGGTGTAGAATTAATATGAGATCTACCTGCTGCAAGTCTTCAGTAGAAAAATGATTAGTCTGCAATGCTGATAAGGGGACATGCTCCTTGCGATGTGTTTCCTCCGTGATAGCTAGCGACATTGTCTCATTAAACAACACATCTCGATTCTGAATAATTTTCTTTTCAACTGGATCCCACAATCGAAAACAAAACTGGTCTTCGCCATAGCTTACAAAGATACACTTTTGTGATCTAAAATCCAATATTTTCCTCTTTTCTTTTGGGAAATGTACAAAATATTCACATCCAAATACCTAGATTTGTGCATAAAAAATCCTCTTTCCGAGCCATTCTTCTTCTAGAATACCAAATTCCAAATAAGAGGAAGTACTGCGGTTAATTAAATAAACTGTTGTGTTGCAGGCTTCTACCCATAATTCTTTGCCTAAACTAGCATTCAAAAGCATACACCAAGCTTTATAAGGAATGGTTCAATTAATTCTTTCTATTGCCCCATTTTCTTAAAGAGTGTAGGGAACAACTTTAATCCTTTGAATACCATGATATGCACAAAAATTATCAAACTCCAAGGAACAAAATTCACCTCCATTGTCCATCTTTAAACATTTGATTTTGTGACCACTTTGGTTTTCAACAAGTGCTTTGAAAATTTTAAATTTTAAACACTTTAGATTTTCAAGAAAACATATTTAAATCCAAAGTAACAATCATCAATGAAAGTAACAAAATAATTTGTGCCTCCATAGGAGGTAACCTCCTATGGACTGGAGACATTTGAGTGGACTAGTTCCAATAGTATTGTCTTCTTATTGTGTCCGTCCGTCAAGAACTGACCCATCTTTGTTTTCCATGAAGACAATGTTCACAAAACTCAAAATTTGTGGATTGAAAACCCAGTAGTTGTTCTCAGTTGAGCATAACCTCAAGTCCTTTCTGGCTCATGTGGCCTAATTTTTTTATGCCAAAGAGCAACATTGCTGCCCACAACAGTCACAACATCTCCCACCTCACCAATGGTTTCTACAATATAAAGGCTTCCAACTTTGTCTCATTTTACAATCACCAAAGAACCTTTAGAGACTTTCCATGAGTCCATGAGAGTGGTGAGAAAGCCTTGTGTATATAGCTGACTTATGGAAATCAGATTTCTTTTCAGTTTGGAAACATGTCGTACTTCTTTTAGCAACCATTTGACTCCTCCAGCTATCTGCAAAATAACATCAACTCTCCCAAAAATTTCACAATCTTTTTTTCACCCAAATAAACATGTCCAAACTTACCTTCTTGGTAATTTGTGAAGGCCTCCATGCAAGAAAAGGCATGAAAGGAAGAAACATAATCAATTACCCATGAATATGATTTTGTGTCAGTTGTTGATAGCATTAGAATACCATCACCCTTATCGTGAGTTATGCTCACTTTTATTTCCAACACCCATTCTTGTGCCTTCTTGTATTTTCTACAATCCTTCTTGATATGGCCAACTTTGCCACAAAACCGACAATCACCTTGTCTACCTTAGGACTACGATCTTCTTGCAGATTTAGACCTCCTTTTGTAATTATTTCTACTTCTATTATGACTTCTTCCCCTTTTTTGGTACTCACCATCGTTAAGGCTTCGCTGGTTGAAGACTCCATGTTCTTTCTTCTCATGTCTTTGCTGAGAAGAGTCACTGAAACTTCAACAAAATAAAAAAAAATTCAAGCTTGATGTTGTAGTGCTAATGGTTGTTACAACTCCATCCTAGTTGTTTGGAAGAGAACATAATAATAAGATAACCTTATTCTCATCGTATTGTGTCATTCCAACAAAATTTGTTTGGTTGATCAAGGTATTGAATTCATTAAGATGGTTTGTCATGACCTCACCTTCCCTGATATTGAGTTTATATAACCTCTTCATGATGAAGACTTTATTTGCAGCGGATGACATTGCATGAGGCTGAGACCTTGTCTCGTACCTCCTTTGTTGTTGATTAATTTTCAACATTGTCCAACATATTATCATTTAGAGAGAGAAAGATTGTTCCCTTGGCCTTTTTGTGAAGTGATGCCAAATCTTTGTTACTCATAGTGACAGGTTTCTTTGTTCTTCCTTCAAGAGAAAGTGAAATACTTTTCTCAAACAACAATGATTTCATCTGTATCTTCCATATCTCAAAATTGTTCCCTCAAAATTTCTATACCCTCGATTCTTCCATAGCTTTGGAAATTATTTTCCAAATTCCCAATCAGCTGTTCAACTAGTTCTGATACTAATTGTTAAATTCGAAGAAACAATGAAGAAAACAAAATTGAAGAAACAAACAATAAACAAAACATAGTACATAAGATTTATCGTGGTTTGGAAAAATTGCCTAGATCCACACTGAACAGAGGAACTATATTAATTAGCCAAAACAAGATTACATTGTAATACTACAACAACAACATAAATAGGTTGTTCACAAACAAGAAGCTTAACAACTAACGCTTGGAGGGAAAAATTAAGTGAGTGTTGGCCTTCAACTTTATAGAAACCTGTGTAATTACGCATATCTCGTCAGTAAACAAAGGATAAGATGAGCCTATAAATGTAGCTCAAGCGCATTCCACGCATGTGTTGCCCATGAATGACAGTGTAGTTGACAGTGTCACCTCCAATGTGCGATTGAAGTCGTAAACAGCTCCGCAGACCACATGAGCACAATGAAGACAAAGGAAATTTTTCTCATATCTTTTAAGCCACCGATGAATTACTTCTCTCGAGCCCAGGAGGCATAACATGTCGATGGAAACAAATACCAGTCAGCAAGAATGAACCTTGGGCTAAGAAAAATGTCATCCAAAATGGTATAGGCATCTTCAAACATCAAAGAGGTCAAATGCCCAAGTGTTTAAACTAATGTGAAAAACGGGCATTCACATGGGCTACAAATCGGAAAAACCATCTTGAAAAGGGGTGTTCACACGGGCTTCAAGAGTGGTAACTTGGTAGCTTGGCGATCTTTCATTTCCAAAAATTAATGAGACAAGGGCTTTAAAAATAACTTTATGTCCTGCAATAGAATTTCACGATAAAATACTCTCGCTTCACATTGTCTAACATCTTCTAGATCATTCTGATTTTGGCGATTAGATCAACAAATATGAAATCTATTCTTTGACGTAATGATAGGGCAAGGCAACTAAGAGTGTCGACAAATTACTTTAGGCCAGACACATTAGCTAAGGAGCAGATCTAATTAGTCAATGCAGAACTTGCAAAAAAAACAAAACATAGACTGGAGGCAATAAATCAGATTTGGCAAAACTCACTACTACAAAGAGGGGGTTAAAGACAAATTTTGAGACATTGTTTTTAACAATTTGTCTTAATTTGAGACAAAAAGAAAGTTGTGTATTGTCTCAAATATGTCTCTAATTGAGCGTCTTAATATATTGTCTTACGAAAATGTCTCTATAAAGACAATATATAAAGAAATATTTGTATCTCTTTAGAGACAATAGTTGGAATTAAAGAAATAGTCTCTAGAGAGACAAAAGTGAAATTGACGCTAAAGAGACAAAAATACTTTTGTTTCATATTGTCTTTATAAATACAATTTTGTAAGACAATATATTAAGACGCTCAGTTAAAGACATATTTGAGAC
>MU227326.1:4084986-4100172 GCA_018584345.1 Thuja plicata | reverse complement strand
AAAAATCAATGAGACAAGGGCTTTAAAAATAACTTTATGTCCTGCAATAGAATTTCACGATAAAATACTCTCGCTTCACATTGTCTAACATCTTCTAGATCATTCTGATTTTGGTGATTAGATCAACAAATATGAAATCTATTCTTTGACGTAATGATAGGGCAAGGCAACTAAGAGTGTCGACAAATTACTTTAGGCGAGACACATTAGCTAAGGAGAAGATCTAATTAGTCAATGCAGAACTTGCAAAAAAAAAAAAATATAGATTGGAGGCAATAAATCAAATTTAGAAAAACTCACTACTACAAAGAGGGGATTAAAGACAATTTTTGAGACATTTTTTTTAACAAATTGTCTTAATTTGAGACAAAAAGAAAGTTGTGTATTGTCTCAAATATGTCTTTAATCGAGCACCTTAATATATTGTCTTACAAAAATGTCTCTATAAAGACAATATATACATAAATATTTGTATCTCTTTAGAGAAAATAGTTGGAATTAAAGAAATATTGTCTCTAGAGAGACAAAAGTGAAATTGTCTCTAAAGAGACAAAATTAATTTTGTTCCATATTGTCTTTATAAATACAATTTTGTAAGACAATATATTAAGACGCTCAGTTAAAGACATATTTGAGACAATACACAACTTTCTTTTTTCCTCAAATTAAGACAACGTATTATGCAGATATTAAAGAATGGTTCAATGCTTCTCCGCATCAGTTTCATATTCATGACAAACTTCTAGTAAAGGGAAACTAATTTGGAAAATATTCTAGGAGTAATACTAGACACTCGCTTTAAGGGTTGGGGGAAAGATTTTGGGTAACAAATTCCCATTTCCCATGTATGAAGAAATACAAACAATGGTATTAAGAGATTCATGTTCTACACTTTTATTCAAGCCTAATACATATTGCTTATTGTGAGACACTCTTCCACTAGTCAACAACAAAACTTTCAGGGATGTTGATTACATATTGCATTCCTTATTTTAGCATGCCTCTACAAATTCATGGAAATTTGTACCTACATTGACAATGACTGGCCCCAATTCCTAAATATGTAAAAACCGCAAAAGAAAC
Source organism: Thuja plicata (assembly GCA_018584345.1). Taxonomy (NCBI): domain Eukaryota; kingdom Viridiplantae; phylum Streptophyta; class Pinopsida; order Cupressales; family Cupressaceae; genus Thuja; species Thuja plicata. The sequence continues at coordinate 4,099,089 of MU227326.1, read as the reverse complement.
AACACTAAAGAAAGCTGAATGGAGATACCAAAATGATATTAGAAAACTACACCTATATATATGGCATTTGTTAGCCTTTACATATTCAATTATAAGTACCTTGTTAGCTTTCACATATTCAAGTAAAATTTCCTTGTTATATTTGTCAAGTCACTCATATCGACATGCAACCCCAATCTTTATTTTGCCCTGAAAAATCAAACATAATAATTACTTAGAAAACTAGAAAATTTATCTTAGCCTAAGAAGTGTGGGGATTTGAATGAACCATCAGATTAATGTTAACCCAAAAAGGGTTATCTTATACTATTGAACATTAAAAAAATTCTTTGACAAAAGAAATGATCCTCTTGGGCATATAGATTAATTGTTTCCAATCAATGACTACATTGGAAGAGCACTAAGAATGCCTTGAAAACACATTTACAGCCCCAATTATTGCAAGTGTAGACCTCCTTTCAAATATTTTAAACATAGCAATAAAAAAGATGGTTCTATTTAATCTTTTCAAATATTTTAAACATAGCAATAAAAAAGATGGTTCTATTTAATCTTAACATACACAAGGTTATTGTATAGTATTGAATGCAATTTACAACCCCAGTTTATGCAAATATTGTAAACATACCAATAAAAAAGATGATTCTATTTAGTCTTAACATACACAAGGTTATTGTATAGCATTGTAGGCAATTTCCTAATTCAAAGAAACTATTTGCTGCAAAAATGCATTGAGATTAGTGAGGCAAGTTAGATAGCTACCTCCTCCTTGAAGTTCAAACCATATGTTTTATCCTGGCCATCAAACTCAGATGCAACAACATCCATGCCATGCAACAACATCCAGGCCAATGATACCCTACCAATGCAACTTACCAATCCGAATTGCAGAGTGTTGTTTGACTATATCCAACTAATGTGACATCATACCAAAGAAAACTCAAACAGACCCAAAAGATAATTATGCTAACCTTACCAGTGTATCTAACCTTATTAATGCTGATATTTATTAGTTCTATCCATTCTTTGTTCTCATGTTTATCACTAAAATTGATATCCAAAAAAGTTAAAAATGAATAAGCTTTGTGAATGAAAGCTTCCTTCCCAAATTTCATTATAATAAAAGAGAGTTTTTACAGAAGCAGAATGCTAAATTAATAAATAGAAACCTGAATATTAGGAACAAAGCTACCTTCATCTCAAACATTTTTTATTTTTTATTTTTTATTTTCATCCTAACCATACTTCTTCTTAATCACAGCTTGGCATATCATCAATGTTAACAACTTTTGCAATCAAGAAGAATCTAAATGTTGAAAAGGATTTCATTGCATACTCTAAACAATTCTTGTGCTCAACATTTAGATTCTAAAAGACACACGAAATATTAAAGCCAAACAAAATGCTATACCTTCAAATTGTGATAAACTTCGAATCCCCTCTTCATGGCCTCTCTAAATGATGAAGCTCCTATAGGAAGGATCAAATGACAAGAGAAATACTTAATATACTCTGAGAACCTCTTCAGTAATTTCTCAATAATTTTACCATACTTTTAATGAATAGCGAGAAAAATCTCATATTAGCAGAAGATGTTTTCTGGTTAATTAACTAGTCATCCTCTAGAGCAATCAAGAGGGAAAGTCAAGTCTCCAAGTTAAGCTGTAAATTACTCAGGTAGAGCCTCTTTAGAGAAACATATACACATAACGCATATCAAGGTAGCCTTTTTTTCAAGAATACTTCTCATATTCTCATGTAGGTATCTTCTACTTGTGTTGCATTTATTGAGAGTTTTTTTAGGCTCAAGTTATATGTGAGTGGTATCATCTGTCTTTCAACAACAGAAGAACAATTTGTTGTTTACCACATCTTATTTCCATGGATAAATACTAGAACAGTTGGGAATGGGAATTATGTGCCACCTACTAATCCGGATCTACCTGACAAGACCCATGGCCATCAAATCTCATGCTCACCTAGCCCACGTTCGCATGGTTTACAGTAATATAAATGCATTCTTTTATTATACATATATTCTGTTTATGTTACAAATATGAATCTGGCTTTGGGGCAAGCTCAAATTCGAAAATAAACAAGGGGGGATCGATTTTAGACTTTGTGGAATGTGTAAGCTTGCAAAATATTCTCGTCTCAATCTTAGATTTCCATTGAAATGTGTCTGCCATGCTATGTCAAAGTTTCCTGTAAGTCAATCAATTTGGTGTTTTCTGTATTCTTCCATGTGTATCCATGATTTGGTAGTATCTAGTATTCTTTACTTGGCTGGTTATATATTCACATGGTTCTATTCTAGAGTCATGTTTCATTCTATGATAAACCATTCTCTCAGGAACCTTTCCAAATTTTGGATGTTCTCTGCTATAGGTTAGAGTATATTTTGATTTGGGCGCAGAAGCAAATTAATATAATAATTGTTTATTTCAAAAAACAACTTTCTCAGAACTCTTTGCTACTGATTTTAGCTTATCTAGTATTGGAAATGGTAGGGGAATCAAATTAAAGAACGGAATGCAAGAAATTTGTAGATTCATAGAATAAATCTATCATTTATATGATTCTGATTAACCCAAACTAGGCATTATCATGGCGTTAAGGCAATCTAATACATGGATTATCAATATCCAGTAGCAACAAACATGGAGTATACTACATAGCTTTACTTATCTGTATTGGGAAACCGTAATTTTAGTTGTGGGGTACAGTATTTGTCTTATTGCTGATACCAAAGATTTGGCTGGATATGATGTGGACATGACAAGCTATTAAGATCTTGCTGTAATACCATTCTTAATGTTTGGAAGATAGAACTAGAGGATTTTGAGTTCAGTAGAGAGCAAATTCTTAATGAGTTTTTTTTTATTTTTTATCAGAGCATGTTCTACCTAATCCTATATTGTGCCAGTCACCTTCAAGTATGGAACATTGCTTTTGCTAAAATTTTCAAATATAGCTGTAGATTTTACAAATAAATCTGAGCAAGATAACTAACAATGGTAGCGATGGCTCAAAATGGTTGTTTCCTCTGTATCCCCCTTGTGGCCCATATTGTTGAAGAGATGGTGTCTTAAATGCAGCTGGCACATAGTCAAGCTGCAGACAGCATAGAGCTTAGCATTGATCATCTGAAAATTTTTAATCAAGTGGATTTACAAACCCTTGTAAAATCCAAAACTTTGCCTGTTATTGTTACTTACAGGTATACCTTTTTTTCGCAAACTTACAGGTATACCTTTTTTTCGTAAACTTACATGGTTTGTTAAATATAATCATCAATATTGTTGTTCGAAAAAAGAAAATGATTATTTTTAATCAAACAGGTCAGTGGGTACAAAAGTATAAAATGTTAAAATCACTCACAAGGAGTACAAAAGGAAACCCAAAAAATAATACGGTGCATATAACATAAACTAAAAGTTGGATTGATCCATTTTGTTGAAGAAAATAAAGAAATTACTTCAGATCCATCAATCAAAGGAACTTAAACTTAAACTAAAACTAAAACTAGAAGGCATGTGAGGAAAGTTATCTTAAACATAACACAAGTTATCGTATAAACTCTTAATAATAAGAAAAATCGTATGAGAGCTTGAAAGTTGAAACACATATTTTATGTTTGAATTAATAATTTATCCTACTTCCTTCAACCATTAACAATTCTCTTTTTCTATACTGATTTATTTATATCTTATATTGAGGCATTTTTGGTTTTCTTTGAAGTGTTTTAAATACCATGGTACTCTTCTTGACTACTTGTGATGGTAGTATATAGTCGACTGTTGGTCTATGATCAGTATAAGCACTTAACAATGACTGCAGTGGCATGGCAGGACTGATATTTCCTGCCCTGCCCCCCTCTCTCTCTATCTTCATCTCTATTTTTACCTACTCTAAACTATCCACACTTTAGGCAGGAACTCAATGCTTTGCCTCTCTTGTTTAAGCAGGGGATATTCCACTGATATGACATAAATTATTTTCTTATTAAATATATTCACTGGTCTCAGATCTATTCATTGTTCCTTAAGAGGTGTAAATATTGGTACTTGACTTTATAAACTATTCATTGCTTGAGGTGTTTATGGATTGTCTCTATTTTGAAGTGTAAAGAGATGATGCAAAGAGCAGAGACTGCTAACTGTTGCAAGACATAGAAAAGTTAGTCTCAAACTGCATATTTTTAGTGGAGAAATAAAAGTTTAATGACTGTTATAGTAAACAGAAGAGGCATGAAATAAACCCATAGGGCTTTCAATGACAAAATGGGTGAAAGTCTAGAGGAAAGGGTAGATTTCCCTGAGGAGTATCCACATAATCGAGAAAGAGTAACTATCATTAAAACAACAAGATAGTATCATAGAGCAAATGCATAAACACAACATCAAAACAATGGAAGGTGAGTGTGTATTGTTCAATAAGGTATAATAAATAGTGAAGCAATATGAAAGAAATGTAAACAGAAACAGAAACAAAAATAATTCGTTGCAGAACAAAGATAATAGAGTATAAAATGTAGTCCCGATGAGATAAAAATGAGAGATAGATGAGATAAAAATGAGAGATAACAATGATATATAGTGATAACATGATGATGTTGGTTGTATTTCCTGGTTTTGATTCTACCCTGAAAACTTTTGAAGTTTCCTGTTGAACCTATGCTCAAAAAGTTCAAAGTCATGACTTAAATCGCTTATATATCTCTGCAAATAAATGTTTTAGCCCTAAAACTAGCTAAAAATGCCAAAAACCCTAATCCCTAGGGTCATTTCTGCTCGAAAATGTCAAAAAGCTCTAAATCTGTGAAAAACCTTCTATTTTGAAGTCACTTTATTGTAACATAAAAACCACTTAAAAGCATGTGTTATATTCTTTGGTCGCCAAGTCTCTTTATAAAATCCGAATATTCTTTTCCGTTAAGAGACTTAGCGTTTTCCCTTTAGTCAGGTTATCTTTGTAGAAAAGGAATATGCCTTCAATTATTGGAGAGTTAGAGACAATCGTCTGATGCAAAGTAAATCTAACGGTGGTCGGATTGTCTCTAGATGAGATCAAAGTTAATGATTTTTTATGGTGACTTTGAGTTTACTCATTCGCGTTGTCTCCAAAAGTGACTCAGGGTTATGAATTAAGTTGAAAATTTAAAACTGCACTACAGTTGTTTGTCTCTGAATAAAATGTGAGTTAAGTTAAAAGACACGAGACTAAGTGACAACTGTTGATCAGAAGTTAAATATTATGGTAGTCGGAAGGTCTGTGGATTAACCACGCAGTTTCAAAATTATTAAGCGACAATGAGTTTGTACAATTGTGATGTCTCCAAAACAAACTAAGGTTAAAATTGAGTTTCAAAGTTTATGTTGTCGTAGAGTCCCAGTATAAAGTGTGATTTAAGTTTAAAATCAAGAGATCTAGCGACAGCCCTCAGATCAAAAGTAAATCTAATGGTGGTCTTCAAGTCGCTAGGGGAATTTGAAAAGTCAAATTTTTTATAGTGATTTGGAGACAAGGTTTATGATGAGACACGTGTTCAAAAGGTATGCATTAGTTATAAGTTATTCAGTTACATGGTCTCCAAATAGCATCTGGCGAATTGGAGATAACAGTCGCATTATCTCATGATATATTAGGGTTTTCATTAAGAATCACAAGACTTGGTGTAAACCATTGGATGCAAATAAAAGAAGATCTATGGTAGTCGGGTGATCGCCAGAAAAAGTTTGAAAAGTCAAGATCATTCAGCAATAAAGAGATAAAGGTGTAGTCACCAAGTCTCTAAATGGAAACCAAAGGGTTTAAAAGGAGTTATAAAAGGCTTCAGTCACCGAGTCTCATGAAGTAACCACAGTTTAGGGATTTTTCTAGCGATAAGGAGACATGCAGTCGCAAGGTCGCCAAAAAGGTATTCAGAGTTAAAATTATGACTTTTCTTCAGCACCAAAAGGTACACTTGCTAGCCAATGGGAAGTAAGAGGTAAATGCCATGTCGTACAAAGTAGCTGAGTCGTATTCATGATAGCCAATCAGATTGGATTTTGATACTTTGTCAAATATAATAAGGGTTTTAAACAGAAAGACAATCATTCAAATTTGATTTTTTGTCATTTTCAGTAACTACGGCTAGAAAGAGAATTAATTTCACAATACAAGGAATTAAAGCCATAAATGACTGAATTTGCAAATAAATGACTTGCACATTGATGATTCTGAGATAAACAGGGGTTGCAGTTAATCATTTCACTTCACCAACTTTCAAGTTTTCAGAGCATAAGATTTTACATGTGATCAGCATATTCCGAGAAGACAAAGATTTCCAAGTAGTGAGAATTGAATGAAGTGATTATCTAGTCTAAAATTCAGAAAGCAATATAATTGGTGGTCTTTGCAATATTTAGAAGTTTGAATTATAGAATTTCCCAGTTGGTGGTGAGGGTTTGCAGAAGATTTGTTTCAATATCAGTGAAAAAAGGTGTGATCAGAATAGAAAGAAAAAATGAGTCAAGCACTAAGTGTAGCTTCGACCAATGGGAGAAGTGGTGATGCTGAAGATGATACAAAAGGAAAAAGAGATTATTTAGATGAATTTCGCATATTGCTACCAAGTTCAAGCCAGAACAAAAAGGTAAGTGTTGATATCCTTACTGATGATTTGAGTTTTAACAGAGATGCAAAAATCCCAGGCTCATCCAGGTATTCCCTGTTCAATTACTTTTTTAATAATAGTGATGAGACTATCCCAATTTCAAACCCATGGACCTGTGGATTAGCCAGGTTAATAGTTCCTGACATCTTTGTAGTTGTTGATTTTATTTTAGAATTGGCTAGTAGGTATGATGTCCTCACTAAGAGCTTCAAAAAGGCCGATGGAAAGCCCTTAGTAACCTTAGATAGTAATTCATTCATGGAGGCATTCAATGTGTACTACCCCATGACCACTGAGATAAACTTGAAGAGTTTCGAGAATAGGTATACCAGAGAATCTAGCATTGCAGCCAAATTGATCAAAGAGCATCATGTACCAAGGAGTTTGTTGACATACAATATATCATAGATCAAATGCACCAGCAGTTTGTTGACATACAAAACAAGAAGGACCCTCCTAGATTTATGCATTATTCCATTCATATGCATTTAATCTTATACTACAACTTCCCCATAATGAATTGTCAATGTTTAAGACCATAGAGGTTTCATCAAGGCCAGCCTAATCCCATTCAATTTTGGCTAAGAGTGTGGAATTACACCTCTAGGGAGCAGGAGCTCTATGCTTTTAAGAATTGTATAGTTTATCCAATACTTCAGTGTTTAGGGGTGAACAAGACCAGACTACCAGTAAAGGTACTACAGCTATTAAGGCCATGCCAGTGTGTGGACAAGTGGCTAGGAGATCATAATTGGGGAGACTTCTTCTATGAGAAGAATTATACTTTAATAAGGGTGTATGGTTGCAATTATCCACCCCACATTCTCCCATTTTATGTGCCACCCAGAATTTTTGCAATATAATTCATCAGGAAACTAATTTTAACAGAGCAGAAACATTTAGCTCCTCATAGAAAGGTTAGCTTCACCCCAAGACAATTTAAGATATTCAACTTCACAATTGGCAAGAGCGTAGAAGAGTCGATAAATTAATGGATAAGCCATTACAAGATGAATGCTACCCTATGTATATTTCTAGACATAGAGGGGTTTATATTAAGTGCTAGGAAGCTCTTGACTCCTACCATTCCCTTTAACCAAGAACATGAGCATTGCATGGAGGAGGACCTCATTAGAAATTTGATGGATGATGAGGAGATTGATAAAAGAGCTGAGAAGTTCAATGAACTGATAGACCTAGAGAGACAGGTCAAGAGAAAGGGCCTTACTTTTAGGGGTTTCTTCCTAGATATGCCATATTTGAAGAGGCCAGATGCCATGATAAATTCTCACACTCTCTTGGGCAAGAAATTAGAAGATGCATTTGTAGTGCCAGAGAAGGGTCGCAAGGGACACTCATCATTAGAGTATGATGATGATAGTGAAGGAGAGTACTCAGTGCCTAGCCCCCCTGCAATGGATTAGCCATTGATTGAAGGAAAGCCAATAGGAGAAGTAGACGAAGAACAGGGAGAAAATATAATTGACCTAACACAGGTCCCTGAGGAAGAAGTTACAAATGAGCCCCCACCAAAAAGAGAAAAGGATGAAACAGGGGAGCCATCTCATGAGAAGAAGACAGAGAAGAAAAAGGATAGAATTTCTGCCCTTATCACAGGAGATAGGCCTTATGACCATGAGCTTAGAAAGAAAATAAGGCAGGGTAAAAGGCTAAAAAAGGATAGTTAAGAGGAAATTGAATTGCCTCTTCTAACTTGCACTGATGAAAGAGTGCTACATTAGCAACAATTTTTAAATGATGATAATTTCATTAAGAATAAGGAATTCAAGGACTTCCTTATTTGGAATAAGCAACAATAGGTGAGTACAAAGATGCAATTGGTAGGAGGTGTCCCCAGTAACCAAGGAATCTTTGCAAGAGTTACAGGACTATGATCCTGAATCAGAACAACTAACTCTTGAAGAATCCAAACAACTGATAAAAACTAGTGGCGTATTATTGGTAGAACGATGGGATTTATCCCCAGCCTTCATAATAGACTAGATAAGGAAGTAGCCTAATGTTAAATTGTCATTAGAAGTCCAAGTTGGTGAGATGATCAAAGGATTTGGATACAAGCCAAAATCCCAAGCACTGGTAATGTGGAGCCTAGCTCCAAAAGATCAAAAACCATCTGTGGTAGATATACAAGAAAAAATGAAAGAAGACAAGATCATTTGGTCTATCCAAAACATAGGGGACTTAGAGATCTCTCAAGTGCTAACACATTTTTCACAATTAAATGAGGGTAAGACTGCCCAATTATCTGAGAGATTTAATAAATTGGCTAGTGAAACAAGTGGAATTGTTAAACACAAAGAATTGTGTCTTATCAAGATCATCTCACAAGAGAAATTCATTGATGAATTGACACAACAATTGTTGGAAAATCCTGAGGCTGCCCATACTAAACCTAAAGAGGTAATGGATGTTGACATCCAGACAGAGAAAACAGAGTATGATGTAGTGGAAACATGGCAAGAGGTCAAAGAGCACAATGAAGTTATATTAGGTGCATTAACAAAGATATTGCAGCCTAGAATAGAGATAATAAAAGATAAATCTGATGTTGTGTATCATGCATATGGTAAGTTTCCAAGCCTCCAAGTTCAAGTTAATAATTTTCTTGCAATTTTGAATCCCTATTATGCTACTTGGTCGGCAAGAACAAGTATATTTGAGAGGTTAGCATCCTTGCAGACTCTGAGATCAGATGTACCAGAGATAGTGGTCTAAGTGTCAGAGGAGATAGAATAGATATGATTCATTTTATCATTTTTTAAGGGTAAAGTAAATCATATTGAGGCAAGAATGAAAATGTTCGGGCCAGATTATAATAAATTTGTGCCATCAATAAGGGCAGAAGACAAATAGATTAAGCCACTAGGAGCATGGATCTCAGAGTTTGATAATGTAATGTCTAATAAAGAGGTATATATCTCTGACAAAGGTGATTTAGATATGGAGATATATAATAAATTTTTGGATGAGGCATTTAAGGCAAAGACAGACTTCAATAGGTTTGTAATAGATATCAAGAATATTACAGATGCTAGGTGGAACAGATTAAAGATAAAGCTTGAGAATATTCAGAACTTTAATTGGCCAACCAATGCAAAAGTCACAACATGGGATACATTGACAAAACCAAAGAAAAGGAAGGCTATTGACATTGATTTAGACATCTTGGATACAGAGTAGAGGACACATGACACATGTTCTTTGATCACAAGAAGGTTAGAAATCTTAAAGACTAGTGTAAGTTAGCCTGTATTGGTGGTCACTAGATCTCATTACAAATATTAGATGCTATCCTAAACATATACAGACAAAGGTGTTTGCATCCATAAGAAGACAAAGGAAAATCAGATCTTATTCTTCAGTTTTGTCCTTCCACTGCTTGGAGTTTTCCTGTCTTTTGTCTTTTCTAAGTTTTTAGGGTTAGCTCATTTAAACCATCTGAATCTTGTTGCATCCTTATCTTAAGGATTTTAATATTGTTTAGGATTATATATAGATCTCTTGTATTTTTAAAGAGTTGGAAATTAATGAAATAGAGTTACAAGGCAGACTACAAAAAAATTTCTGAGCCTTTGTACTATTTGTCTACCTATATGTATTTGAAGTTTTAAGACATTCATACAAATATTTTGCAATCTCTTTTCTGCATCTTGGTTGTCTCTTTTCATTTATGTTAAAGTTCTTGTATGTTTATTTGTAAGGCACTTAGACATACTGATCACAAGGTGGTTTTGAAGTCATTTGTGAGCTCCTTCAGGGAAGGATTAATTATTTCAAATGACTACAGAGAGATTAGCATTAGTTTAAGGATCTGATGACATAGTAGTAGAAAGAGGATAATTTGTAAGGAATTTTATCTTTGTTGCAAGTGTTTTATGGATCACCTTACTGTGAATTTATACCAGATATTGACTCATAGCCCAAGGATTAGGCACTGGTTTATAGTTGGCTAAGTAATTGTTTATTATCCAGCCAATATTTTAATTTATCCAATCATTCATATTTCAAATATATATTCCATTCAATTAATGGTGTTAAAGGATTACAATTCAGTTTAGTGATTCCTTTAAGAGAGAATCAAAAATAGGTTATCCCTCCTAAAGTTCATAAGGACTAGAAAAGGAAGAAGGATGAGAATCCTTATTGTATTACTACTTGTTGTTGTCAAAATACTAGTTTGGATCATTAAGCTCTGTATTAGGATATTCATAGTCATTTACTTGTTGATCCACTAAAAGGCATTTCAGCAATTTAGTAAGAAGATAATCCACTTAAAAGATATTATCATTTAGTAATCATTCGTGGGTAATACCTGCCCGAGTCAGTGGATCCCAAAAAATAAGGAGGTAATAGTTTCCCCAGATGTTATCTAATACCCTCATTAATTAGCCTTTATCTTTCATGAGATAGGAGTTTGAATTCAAGTATACAAGTATACTGTCACATTAAAGTTGTGCTTCAAGAAAAAGTGCTAACAAACTAGCGAATCTACTAGGGATTTTTTGTGTAAAACTTGAAAAGAAGCTTATAAGGAATCTCTAGTGTTTAGAAGTCAAATCAAGTTAAAGTTGATTTTTTCCAGTTTTAAGTTCATTCTAGTAGTATTCAGTATTTCCCAATTTTGGGTGGCGACTCTAAAACTATAATCTCAGTGATCAGTGAAAAAGTCAAGTATATATTTTCAAATATGAATACTAGGTCAAGAATGAGAAAGAATCCTAAATTTGAACTGGATAGTAGGATCCCAACCACTTCAAAAGCTAAGATGTCTTGGAGATAAAAGAAAAACCAAGCAAGTATCAATGATTCTTCTCCAAGAAGTGAAGAGAATAGCACTTAAAGGAAGAATACTAATCAGTCTAGTCATGAGGAGAGTGCCTCAGAGTATGTAGAAGCCCCAAGCCTTGGAATAGACACCTATGCAGTCAATTCCACTTCTAGTGGGAGAGAAGGAACAAATACAATTAGTTTAGAATCTGAGGTTCCTTCTGATGAGCTTTCAGAGGAAGAAAGAATCCTCATGAAATAACTAGCCCTTATTCAACAGATGAAAAGGGAAAAAGAACATAAAAAGAAAAAACTTGAGCAGAAGGATGTTGACAAGTATAGGAGAAGAACCCTGAGACATCAAGATGAAAATAATATTGAAAGATCTCATAGAGACCAGGAGATTCCTAGTAGCCACAAAAGTTTAGGTCCTCAAGATTTCAAAGATAAAGGAAAGAGTAAAGTTGCAGAAAAAGAAGTTGAGGAGCCAAAGATTCAAAAGAAATTGACTGAGAAACTGTCTAAACTTGACATTGACCTTGAAAATATTAGAAAATAAAATTAAACTATGGCTAAGATGTTGGAAAAAGATGAAGTAGAAGTTGCTACTATTGAGATGAAAAGAAAATTTGATTTCTTACAATCAACTACAATCTCTTTTTCTAATATAGAAGATGCTACAACATCAAAGAAAAAGGCTTCTTCTTTAAAATACCATAGAAAATTATTTGCTCCAAAAGATAATGACAAATTTCAAAGGAGACCGCTTCTTGCAGAATGGTACAAGCAATTTTCTTCTTTGGAATTCTAGGTTACCCTAATGTAATACAAGAGGATTTGGGAGAAAAACTTCCAAATTGTTTAGGTAATTATGTTGTAACTTGTGAAGAACATTTATGAAAATTCTTTGATGTTATAGATGATTTAAATATCGATCATGAAGATATTCTTATGAAATTATTTGTACAATCTCTATTAGAAGATGCTAGGGAACGGTTTAGGAGCTTATCTCATGGTTCTGTAGGAACAATGGATGAACTGATTGATCTATTCAAGGATCAACATGGTGACATGACTAATGAAGGGTTTTTTCTTAATGAATTTAATAATATAAGGAAGAACTCAAATGAAGAAGTAACAGAGCTCAATACAAGATTTCAGCGAGCTATGCATAAGATGTTCCTAAAAATGAATTTGGATGAAAAGGTATGTCTTGCTACCTATCTTAATGCCTTTGATTGAAAAATGGGCTATGCACTGAGAGATAAAAATCCTAGAACTTTAACAGAAGCCTATAAAATAGAAGTGAACATATAAATAAACAGGAGGATATCAAGGAAATCGGGTAAAAGAAAGGATCCACGCTTTAATAGAAGCAATCAAAAGGAACCTGACTACAAAGAGTACAAGGCTCCACAAAATAACAAGCCATCCTATAATAATAATTAAACAACCCACAAAATAGCATGCAAAACTACCCCTATGGTACCCAATTCAAAGATGGTAGGCCTATTGCTCCATTAAGGAAGGACAAACCTAAGAATAGGACTCCTGATCCATTATACAAACATAATATTCACATACATGCAAAGATGAATTTTGGTTTGAAGCTTGTGAGGCACCACACAATCCTAATTTTTGTAGTCTCCTTAGATTTAAAAGAAAATGAGGAGCCAGAAAAGGATGAAAATGATTCATGTGATTATAGTATGAATAATGCATATTATTGTCATGATATAGATTCAGATGAGGAAATTGAAAATCATAACACATATGGCTCGCAAGGAAGAATAGAAGTTCATCAGAAACAAATCTTGTCAGATAGTGAAGAAGAAGAAAGGGATGACCACATAAGGTGTTATGCCCAAAATAGTCAGGAACCCTTAGTAGTGAGAAAAGCCTTTAATGAGGAAAAAGCCAGAATCACTACTGATTTTGTAAACAAATCTAGAAACAATTATCACCAGAGAAACAGAGTGGTGGGTAATGATGGTAGTCAACCATAAGGATCCTTCTATCAAGAAAATGGACAAGATGAGTCAAGTAACAAAAAATTGATACTCGACTCATCTTGTGTGTTGAAATGTTCTAACACGTGATAAGGCTTACTAGGACCCCTAGGAAGTCCCCATGACCCCTTTTGACACATCGAAATGCTCAAGTGTGTCCCAAGAGGTCATAGGACCCTTGGGACACACTTGATTGTTCCAATGTGTTGAAAGGGTCATGGGGACTTCCTAGGGGTCCTAACACGTGATAAGACATACTAGGACCCCTTAGGACACACTTGATTGTTCCAATGTGTCTAAAGGGGTCAAGTGGACTTCCTAGGGGTCCTAGTAAGCCTTATCACGCGTTAGGACCTAGGAAGTCCCCATGACCCCTTTCAACACATTTCAACACTCAAGTGTGTCCCAAGAGGTCGTAGGACCCCTTAGGAAACACTTGTTTTATAATGTGTCTAAAGGGGTCATGCCGACTTCTTAGGGGTCCTAGTATGCTTTATCACATGTTAAGACCCCTAGGAAGTCGCCATGATCCCTTTCGACACATTTCAACACTCAAGTGTGTCCCAAGGGGTCATAGGACCCCTTAGGACACACTTGAGTGTTCTAATATGTTGAAAGGGGTCATGGGGACTTCCTAGGATTCCT
>MU227326.1:4068705-4082166 GCA_018584345.1 Thuja plicata | reverse complement strand
GTGTCGAAAGGGGTCATGTGAACTTCCTAGGGCCCTAACGTGTGATAAGGTGTACTAGGACCCCTTAGGTCCCTCTATGACCCCTAAGAACACATTGGAACACTCATTTGCATCCTCGGGGGTCATAGAGGGACCTAAGGGGTCCTAGTACACCTTATAATGTGTTAGGACCCCTAGGACGTCCCCATGACCCCTTTCAACACATTTCAACACTACGACCCCTTGGGACACACTTGAGTGTTCTAATGTGTTTCTGAGGGTTATAGAGGGACCTAAGGGGTCCTAGTACACTTTCTCATGTGTTAGAACCCCTAGGAACCCTCTATGACGCCTTTGGAAAACTTTTGGATGCCTTTTACTGGTACCTATATATTAATATGTCCTATATAATATATATAAAATATATACTATACTTGATTTTATTATATATACAATAATATTTTATATATAATATATAATACATATCATATATATATATATATATTACATGCAATTTAAATATGAAGATATGATGTGATATATTGTAAAATACAAATTAATATATAATACATATAAAATATTATATAATATATGATATATAGTGTAACATTTAATATTAAAATATATTATATAATATTTGATGTAAAATGTATTGTCACCCTAAATAACAACATACAATAAAACAACTACAAATAGAAAATAAATTGCATTTTTAGGAGTCTAATTAATACTATCCTTCAAATATTATTGATTAACTTTTCATTGTTACATTCCTTCTCAAGTATCATCATTGTACACTAAGTATTGATCACATTCCAGAGTTTCAAAACTTATAACTGATCAGTTACATTGTGCATTCAAACTGAGTGTAGTATACAAGTGTCTTTTCATATTTCACTTTTCATGTCTAGGAAGAGAGTACATTTGCAGAATAGAAAGCATGATAGAATTATGGAGTAGGGGTCCCATGCATTGCCTTGTGGTTTTTTGAATGCTTGCTAGTTGTCTATCAGGTCCTAGGTCTCCAAGTCGTGGTCTTCATATTCATTTAGATCTTTAGGGTTTTCACCTGCATCATGAGAGAGAAAAGGGGTGTTAGATCCAGTTGGATCTAAGTAATACATGGGACACAAACAACATACAAATGAATTCTTCTAATACTGCATATCAATTTGATGAAACCGATGTAACAAGAAAACATGCATCCACAATATGTGAACCATAGTATTAAAGGGACTTGTTCTAAACATGAAACCTTTTGCTATTTATGGTCACAGTGATGTATGTTATTCTTGTCTTTATAACTAGATATCTAAATGAAAGGGATTTAGTATTCCTATCTGAGAAACCTTTTCAGAATTTTATCAACCTGTTAATTCAACAAACACGAATGAATCAACCAACATTCATGAATGAATGCCATCCTGGATGACACTCACCCATAAACATTAATTTATTCATTTTATCTGCTGACCTAACAGATTGATTAGTGATATGTGTGCAATAGGTGATCATATAACTAAATGTAGATAGCAAGAGAAAATAAAATGAGATTCACAAACCCATGCTCGAACTTCACATAAGTCATTATATGTAAGAAAGGTTGTTCACATCTCAGGAAGTTACAGTTCACATTCATGAGGAGGGAGATGATGCAAATACAGAAAAGGATCTAGGATGCTGCAAGAGACACATGAGAAAGGAAGGGTTCTTAATGAACTCAAATATGTAGAAATGGGAGGATGAGAGGTTCATTATGCAAATAAGAAATTGAAGTAATGCTGTTACAGTGAGTATATAAATGCAGAAAAGGCATAATAGTTCATTTTGAAAAAAATCAATGCTAGAAGATACATGCCTGGTATTGTTATCATTTCTATGTTATGAAATATTGTTGTTTATGCTTATATAATAGTAAGATTCACAAAGAGATGGATATATGTAACAGAATTAACAAACTGCATATGAGTTGTAGGAAAAAATTAATGAGCAAGAATGGAAGCAACAGTATGTTTGTATGCTCTTATGAAGTAAAACATTCATAGTTAATAACTGCATCATGAGAAAAATGGTGTATGATCATCAACTAAAGAATTCAAATAATAATGTAATGGTTCATGACTTCAAAAGAATACTGCATTCACGCCCTTAATTCCAAAAATTTCAAGAAATGTCTTTATGCAGGGTATTTAGACAGATACATCTTATTATGGTATAATGTTCATCATACATACAATGCAGGGCATACAGTCATGGTGATGGAGTATACATGGTTCCTATTATGAGTATTACCCATGGGATTCATGAGCCCATGCTCGAACCCCATGGGTGACATCTTATATACTGATAAAAAGAACAGTGTGTTTTTACACTAAAAGGAACAAAACTTTCACAGTGTTCTGAACATGTTATGTTCTTGTTTTGATAAGGTATGCTCATGGTTTCACTAGTGAAGCTAAATGTGGTTTACACACATGCTGGAGGAGAACTTTATACTTATATCTTCAGAGGGAGCAATGAAGGTGAAGTTTTGGTCGTAACAGAGAAAACATGTTTTGTGCTCATCACAGTGTTGTCATGTTTTAAAACCTTTAAGTGGAGTGCATTTGTATACAAACTAGACAACCATGCAAGAGAACCTGAGTTCATGTCAAACTCATACATTATTGAGTTCACCATAATAGCTATGTGGGTATATCTTCTTTTTGGTTTTTTTAACATTAATATATCACGCAGAGCATTAATGAAGAACACAACATCAAGCAAGCAACAAAGAAAAAATTGGTGTTTAGGGTTACAAAAGAGACAGAGCTGTGGTGGAGTTTTGAAGTAGTCGAACAATAGGTTCAACATGTAGAGCAGTAACATTAAAAACCCTTAATTGTTATGCAATGAATAAAACCCTAGAAAGATGGAGTTGTGAGAACCCGAGTTCTAAAATTAAACATACAGAAGATTACAACTTGTTACAAGAAGAGTGCTTTCATTATATGCAGAGTAAACAGAAGTGAGAGATGTAACTTATCTGGAAGAGGTGAAGATTAGAAGCCAAGTGTCATGGCTTAATAGTAGAAGAGAGGGAGCCAGAGCTCTGTGTTGCAATAGAGAAAACCATGACCTCTACAAGTTTAAGTTCACCATTAGTTGGGAACGAGTCTAAAGCAGTGGCTGAGATGCCTAGTTTCGAGTCCGAGTCCCATGGATCCTTCTACACCTCTCAACCATAGATTAGATTTATTCCAAGCTGACAATGGTTGTTAAAAAACTACCAACTTCAAGTCCCAGTTCAAAGAAAGAGTAGTACCATTTATTATGGCTTCCAAAATGATAGAGCCCAAGCTCTACAAGTTACCCCTGCAGGTGTTTCACACATTGGAGGCCACGGGTCATAACTCATAGTTGACAGAGCCCGAGCTCTTGAACTCCAAGTTCAAACAAATAAACCTCAGAATCTAGAGAAATGCACAAAATGTGCCATATGTTATGGTAGAGCAAGTTCAAACCCATAGTTTCCCACAGAGTCCAAGAATCCCGAGCTTCTTCATATGCTAAAGAAGCAGATTCAACGCCATCGATTATGGCTTCCCAACTCCAGCTCAAAAAAGCATGGTGGCACCATAGAGGAGAAAACCCTATGTGTGAAATGAAATTGACAAACACTATGCAATGTGTTTTACCCATCTTTGAAGTCTACTAACAAACATAGTTAATACCATGTCAGTTCACAGTGCCACAACAGTACCTTTACGCCATGAAGATAGGTTTCCATCTTTTTAGTATCTCAGCTATGAGCTGTTATCAAACATTGAGCTTGAGTTACATCAACTTGGCTGTATTTTGGTTGGGTTGATGCAAAGTTAGGGTTTGCTCATGCCATGGTATCGGGTTGAGTAATAAAGTTAGACTTCTATACTATGCTGTCAGGTTAGGGTTTATACATGAACGGGATTAGTGATTTTTTTATGTCATGTAATAGGGTTGTGGGAGTGTATTAAGAGATGTATTTTTCATCTGCCAACTTGAGGAGGCTAAACTTAAGGCTTGATTTGGGGTATTTGTTAGACCTTAAGGTTTAATGACTTTTTCTATTGTAGAGGACTTTTAGAGGGAAATGTATTTTGAAGTTAAGCCATGAGGGCTATATAGTGGATCCTTTGCTTCATGTTTAGAGGTTGAAGATTTTAGAAAAGAGAGCTTTTAGTTAACTTTCTTGTTCCTATAGCCTTTTTTATGCATTTTGTATCCATTAGGTTGTAGATTTTGGAGATAGAGCATATAGTGAACTTCTTGTTCCTAGATGTTTTTGGAGTCCATTTTGTAATCTATTCTCTAAGATTTTTGGAGGATAATAAAGCAGACATTTCATTCTTTTTCTATATTTGAGTTTGGGTTTCACATCCTATTTTCATCTTGTCTTAAAAGTGTTTTATTAAATTGATATCTAAAAGAAGTGAGTTTTATATTCCTTCCATAGGTAATCAATAATTCAAATCCTTGTAAGAAATCTGTATGTTTGTTGATTAGTCACGCTATTCATTGTTCAACCCTAGCAGTAAGATTTGGTTAGCCTA
Organism: Thuja plicata; assembly: GCA_018584345.1. Lineage (NCBI taxonomy): Eukaryota > Viridiplantae > Streptophyta > Pinopsida > Cupressales > Cupressaceae > Thuja > Thuja plicata. The sequence goes on along the minus strand of MU227326.1, from coordinate 4,077,616 downwards.
TATGTTGATCAGAGATCCAAAGTACCAAGCTTAAGCACAAAAGTTAGGGTTTCCTGCATTATGGTCCAAAGAAAGTTTGACCCCAATTTTGGTGTATCACCTCACTTTTAATTCTAGTTTTGTTTTCAAAAGCTTCCCTTTTCCCTTTTTCCCCATTAAGTTATCAATCAGAAGGTGATATTCCATACCAAATAGGAACTGGACTAGAATCCGGAGACTCCTTCTCAATCATAGTCCACCCATAGCTAGAGAAGGTTTCCATTGTTAGGATAGGATTCTGTGAAGGCCGCAATGCCTGAGTTGGGGTGGTAATTCTAAACCTTAACATGTATATTATAATATTTAATATATAATAGATATTATATAATATTTAATATATATAATATATAATCTAATATATAATTTTTGATATATAATATATCATATGAAGGATGGAGAAATGGGAGGGAGGAAGGGGTTGGAAAAAACTTAAGAGGGAGAAAGGGGAGGGAAAATTTAAAAATCAAAATTTTGCCGGCCTATTCGGGTACCCGATTAGGCTCGATATTGCTTTGTACACCAAACCTACATGTTCAACTCTACAAATGTCACAAAAACATGTTTTTCCCTTGTTTCTCTGAGTTCCAGAGTTCAACCATGTAGCTGACAACCTTTTTTTCACCCGAATTTATTGAAACGAAAAGGGTATCTTAAGGAGATTATCATATTTCTATCGATATAATTAATGTCAAATTTTGAATTTGGTAATTAATTATTAATTATTTTCTAATCAAGTTACCTCTAAAGTGCTGATTTATATACTGATTGAAAAATGACTATAACTTTTAGACGGTATAATATTTTTAAAATCCAAAAAAAAATTCACATTCTATACTTCGCCTACTGTAAGGGAATTTTTTTTTTGAATTTTGTAAATTTTTCAATGAGTTAAGGTGGTCAGAAACGCGATTTTTTTGTATTCTGAACACGTTGTAGCAAAAAATTCATAAATAATTATTCTTTTGGAATGAAATTACAAAAATATGTGTGTCACATCTAGGCATGAGTCTGCTACTTATATACAGAATCTTATAACAAAATATTATCTTTTGATTATGATTAAGGTGGTGAGACATATACCTACTTCTTATTTTTTTCCAGAAATGTTTATACTACTACATTGAAATCTATACTTTTCACCAATCAAATTAACTTTTTTTTCAAAAAAGGCCTAGTAGTTTAGAAACTACATTCAATTTTCTATAGCTTCTATTCTTACAAATTTTTGATATTAGGTTGATAGCTAGTTGAAATTTTCACGTCAAGTTGACTAACCCCGATTTGCTTATTTTTCATTGCCACTTAAGGGCATAGTTTGGCCCCTCATGATCTTGCACATACCCTGGAGATCAACTATTGTGACATAAAAATCTTTAAGAACTCTTATTACCCTTTAAGACACATAGTATGACCTATTAGAACTCTTTAAGAATCCTTAGGACCCTTAAAACCGAATAGGACCCCTTAAGATCTAATAGGGAAAATAAGACCTATTAAGACCAATTAGTACATCCTAGGACCCTATAGGACAATTAGTACACCCTATGACCCCTATTGTGACATAAAAGTATTTAAGAATTGTTAGGAGTGTTTAAGACACATAGGATGACCTATTAAAACTCTTTAAGAACCCTTAGGAAACTTAAACCCTAGTAGAACCCCTTAAGAGCCAATAGTACAAATAGGACCTATGAAGACTAATTAGTGCATCCTAGGACCCTTTAGGACTATTCTTACATCCTTGGACCCTTTAGGACCCCTATTATGACATAAAACTCTTTTAGAACTCTTAGGACCCTTTAAGACACATAGGATGCCCTATTAGAACTCTTTAAGAACCCTTTGACCCTTTATGACATATGACCACTTAAGATGACCTATTAGAACATATGAACCTTTAAGATACCTAAGACCCCTTATTAGGACCTTCTGTGATAGAAGATTCCTTAACAACCCTTATTATGGCATGATTTCCCTTTAAGATGACCTATTACAATATATGACCCCTAAAGGGACCTAGGATCCTTTATTAGGACCTTTTGTGACATAAGATTCCTTAACACAATTCTTATTATGACATGATGACCCCTTAAAATGTCCTGTTACAAGATATGACCCCTTAAGACCTATCAGTTGACCAATTAAGACCTAATAGAACCCTTAAGACCCAATGTGACCATTTGTGACATAAGATTCCTTAACAACCCTTATTATGACATGATGACCCTTGACGATGACCTATTACAACAAATGAGCCCTCAAGACATCTAGGACCCCTTATTAGGACCTTTTGTGACATAAGATTCCTTAACAACCCTTATTATGACATGATGACCCCTTAAGATGTCCTATTACAACATATGACCCCTTAAGACACCTAGGACCCCTTATAGTTAGGTATTGTTTTAAAAACCGTAATATATTATATATCCATTATTTAGTATTATATAAGTATAATTTATAATTCAGATATTAGTTTCCATTTTACATGCACTTGTAATGTATGTACTTAATTGTTAACACTTAGTTCACATGTTACACCTAGATGGCCACACACAATTCCAGAGATGATGCACCTCCTAATGCACCAACTTAGGATGTACCTCGCACTCCATATATTGCAAGGATTTTTAGTATATTATATTTACGGGCTATGATATTTTTACAACCAACTACGAGCTATGATATTTTTATAGGTGGATTCCTCTTTTTCTTACTTATTACCTGATAGGGTGGTATTGAAATCCGAGTACGCTTCTTGTTTTGGGATTTTTAAAACATATGTTATTATTTCCTTGTTAATGGATAGCAATATCTCCCCATTATCTTTGTGAATGTATTAGTGCCTTGTGCCATATCAATTGACACATTCCCTTATCAACTCTAGATACACCACTACTAAACGGAAGGTAGTAGCCCATACGACACTGGTTTCAATGATTTCCTTTGTAAAATATTCATTTGATGAATTCCTAAGTCTCCTTTTGAATTCTTTTATATCAAAATTAACCGAAGACATATTTTTGTATATTGGGGACTTACAAACTAAAATATTGGCATAATTAGAAATATGAAATGAAAACCTCATTTTTTCTTGTTTAATTACAACTATCAAACAAGGAATAAAAAAAAAATTCAATTTACCAACAAGAGAAGGTTCTAGTACTCACCTTGTCAATTGTATACACTGTAATTCTCTAACACGATAGCCTAGAAAACCCTCCTATGCTTCAGTTACTCACTGCTCGCTAAAAGAGAAAATAAATTCACTAAGGCTTCTTTAAAACAACTTAAAGCTAATGCCAAATTTAGAAAGATTTAATTTCCAAGTTTGTTACCCAGGTGAATCAAGGGTGATATGTGTATGCACCCTAAAATGGTCGCCTACGCTGTGGGCCCCATTTATCATTTTATCAATTTACCAATTTCTTGAATCAATACTTTGCAACATTTTCAATTCAAATCAATTTCCTTGATCAAATTGTAATTAATTCAATTATTCAATTATTTCAATATTTCCTAAGGTTTGATCATTTTTATTTAATTAAAAGATTTAATCTCCCTTTTAATTAAATTCCTCTTATTTAATTAAATTCAATTTCCCCCATTTAATTAAATAAAATTCTTCTAATTTGTTTAATTGAAAGAAAACCCCTCTTTTAATTAAATAAATAAAAATCCCCACTTAAAGCACTTTATTTGATGAAAAAGGAAATAAATTAAATGAAAATGTAAATAAGATCCCTTTTCCTTTACATCCTCCTAAGTGGTGGGATTTTTGCCTCTTAATCATAGCCTTTGATTTTTGCCTCTTAATCTCAACTGTTCACTTTCTTATAAAAGGAGACCTCTCCTTCTCATTCACATATGCATCTTTTTTTCATAGTATTGTTATGCTACAGGTTTGGAGAGCAATTTTGGAGGAGGATTTGAGCACTCAAGCTTGGATATTGCAACTTCTCTCTTCTTGTCTTCTTCTTGGATCCATGGATATTCATCTAGGTTAGATTCATGTTTATTTTCATAGATTAGATTTGCATATTTCCTTTCATAGATTAATCATGCATTGTTATCATTTAGATTAATTTCTTTTCATGCATTGTTATCATATAGAGTAGATCTCATTTTCATGCATTTGAATCTCTCGTTTCATGGTGTACTTGCATGGGCACTAACTAGGTCAATCTAAGGGCATCCATTTTAAACCTTTGCACTTCATGACTAGAGAGCTATGGATTGATATTTGAGGCCTCATTCTTGAGCAACCTTGGATGGAATGATTCATAGAAGTGTGACACATATTCATCACACTTTTTTGGTGCCCACCGTGGGGCCTGATGCTCTTGATTTTCCTTCATTTTATTAGATTTTCAGATTTTCTAATCTTTACATGGTTATTTTATTAATGTTTTTGAAGCCTAACCCTTGTGCAGATTTGCTTGGAGATGAAAACTCTAGATTTTCAAAGATTTGACCATATCTCCCAAATGGCTTGGATTTTTGGTCTAAAATATGTTTTGCAGGTTGGTGACATATCAGAGAAGCTCTAGTTAATAATTTAGAATTTCCTTAAGTATTTTGAATTTTTTATAATTTTTTCATTATTTTTCATAAAAACCTTATTTTTTGGCACAAATCAGCGAATTTTTTAGAAATTTTTACATTTTTAGAAAGGTACTTAAATTCTACAGTGGGTCCATTCTTTGATTTTTAAATTTGGATGCAATATCATAGCTCATTTGGTCGATTTATGAAAACTTGTCTATTTTGGAAAGAATGGCTCCCTAGGGCACAAATTAAAAGATCTTTTTAAAATTCTGACATTTTTAGAAAGCTCTCTATTTTTTAACAGGGGTCTCTTTTCTGTATTTAGGGTTTGGGATCCGAATTCATGTCATTTAAAAAAGGGTATTTAATGATTAGCTTGCACTTATTTTTTAGATGATTCAATGCATTATGTGAGTTATCATTTGGATTATTTGCTGATTATTATTTCTCCTAAAAATTGATTTTCAGATCTAACCCTAGAGTTTGCATAAGTTGAATATATATTGCATATCTTGTTTGCTTGTCTTGCTTGTTGGAGAATTCATGGGGATTGCTTGGACTTTCCTGGATAAACAACAAAACGCTTGCGTTTCTTTGGATCTGAGGTATTTTGTTGCATCTTTATAACATTTGGATTTTGGAAATAAAATGAACCTCTCATGTATTTAGCTTGAGTGTTTCTTGCTTTCATAAATCACATTTCCAATTGGTGCTCTAAAATGGACCTAGATTTGCTTTCTTGCATACATGTTTCACATAGTAATTAGGCCCTATGAACACTATTTGTGGTGATCTTGAGAGAGTGGGCTTCATTCAATTTTTTTACATGCAAAGCTCTTCTTGATGATAGATCCCCTTGTAGGTAGGAAAGGATTTTGTTTTCATCTCATTGGTCAACTTGGTTTGGGCTTCAACTTTTGGCAATACTTTCTCTTTTTGGGAGATTGGTGTCATTTGTTGTTGTGTGAATCTTGAATGAGGTGATTTCAAATTAGTGGGTCAATGAATCATGTTTTCTATCTTTGGGTGAGGTGAAGAGGCTAGAGGATTATGCTCTTTTTCCTTTTTGCGAGAATTAGAAACTTGGAACCCTTGAATCTGAACCAAGTCGCCATGTGGTCCATATTGTGAGTCTTCCTTGTTAGAGAGGGCTAACCATAGTGGAAATTCCCTTTATTGGGTCAACCACATGGATGGAACTTCTAGTGGTAATATCCATTTTCGCCATGGTAGCAACAACCGCTATATAAATGTCCTTGTAGAAGAAATCTCCATAGGTGTATTTTCTTGTGGGTTGTCAGATCTCCTCAACAGCTCTTGATTGATTAAATTCTTGGACTGTGTCAAAACCTCAGTGCACCAGGATTGGATTTCACCCACTTGAGATTGCAAAAGTTGCAGATTCAAACCATTACTAAGAACCATAGTGCAACCAACTTTTTATTTTCTAGGACTATGTGTGTGATTGTAAAACATTTGAGAACATACACAAGTAGAATTCTTATGGAGTAGAAATACTATTTCACTATTCATGTTCATGTGCAAGTTTTCTTTGTCCCTTTCTCATTGTTTGACAACAATTGATTGCTTGAACTCCCTGATTGTTGTCTTGTGTGCCTGATTCATGAGAAGAATTTGTTAATGCATCTAGTTGGTTAATTAAAATGAACAAATCTGAGTTCCCAAGTGATAAAAACTTCAACAGATCTCCCCAAAAGAGCTATGACATGTTGCTCAACATCCAAATAAAATTAAATGGTATCAATTTGCATAAAATTACTCTTGGTCTTCTTTCTTGTACATCTCCCATGTCTTCCTAGTCTTGCATTCCCATTCTTTCTCTTCTTCTTTCATGCTTCTTCCTATTCTTCCTAAGATCTTCGCATCTTCTTGATTCTTTTCCTCTTATTATATAGTCTATCGTCTTCTATTCTCATCTCTTCTATTCATCTCTTCTTGATTCATCCTTTTCTAGAACCATGAATCTCAAGTATCTTGTTATGGAACCTCTCTTAAGGATAAATGATCTTGAACTTATTGCACAACTTGAAGAGTGTTGTTTTTCCAACAAATTTCTAGATGATAAATTGAAAAACATGATATGTAAATGAGCAAGTGAATTAGATGCCTTTGCTAGAATCATAAGCATGATCTTTTCACAATGATCTTCTTCTTCCAAACACATTTCATCTTCTAAGTCGTCTCATCATTCTTCATCATCCAAATATTCTTCTTCTACTTCAAAACATATTTCTTCCAAACATATTTCATATTCTAATTCTTCTCATCATTCTTCATCATCCAAATATTCTTCTTCCATTGGGTCTACATTTTCCTCTTCTTCATGATCTCATTCTTCTTTGACTTCTCCCAAGAGTCATGATTCTCTTCAAAATGCATACCATAATGAGCAACGTGATAATCCTTGTGATACCTCTTCCATGAAGAATGACATGCCCATCTTTGATGACTTTGATGATCCTAGCTCTTATGCCTCTGATGACTTTGATGCCTATTTTGATGATGGCTATTATGATGAAATACATAGAAAATATTATGACTCTTCTATTCCTAAGAGTCCTCCTCATTGTGTGCTTGCGCTTACTAGGGGTGGAGGTTCAGAGTGGAGAGATTGTGATGGTGATCCATATGATTCTGATTTTGAAAAAGAATTCAATGAGTTTTGTGAACAATACCTCTTTGATGCTTCTATTGAGGAAGATAAATTTCACTGCGCTAGTTATAAACGTCAATTCCATAAGAGTTTCTCCTCCAAGTATTCTCATATTGAAAAGAAAGATTGCATTCTCAAGCAAGATCATGTTAATGATGAACCATTGTTTTGTGATTATTCCCTTCCATCCTCTACTTCCTCCAATACACATACATCTCCTAAAGTTTTCAAGCCTTTCAGATCTTCCATAAATCCTTCATCCAACAATTCTTTTCATGCAGTTCTGTATAATTATTCTCAAGGGCTACCTCTTAAAGAAACTCAAGCTAACCTTCACTTGGCTGCAAATACTTTCAATAATGCTAAACCTAAAGAACCTAAGCCTTTACATGTTATAATGCCTACTTCAGTTAATCCTTCCCCATCTCTTCCCAAGTCTCCCATAAATTCCAACATGCTTCTTTTTCCTTAGAAGTGGGTCCATGTCAAGAGGACTCTGAAAATAATAAAGAAAAGAACATAAAGAAAGATCAAGATCAAGAAACCTCCATGTCATCCAATCCTTTGTGTGATGGTTATTATCTGTGTCATGCTTCTTTTGATCCCTTATGCCCTTTTTCATTCATTCCACCATGTCTTAAGTCTTCTCCTAAGCATGATAAAGTTACTACTTACACCGTTGAGCTTATTGACAATCAAAATAACCTTACCCCACTTACATTTTCCAAAGATGGTACTTCCATTAAGGTTATTAAAAATGGTGTTTTTACTTCCAATATTAATCCTATTGAAAATCAAGAGGAAAATTATGCGCTTATGCTATCCAAAGATCCTTGTCAAGATCAAAGTCTTCCATCTTCTTGTTCTACCACTCCATGTTCGCTTCCACTTTCTACTCTTCCTAAGTCTTTCCAAGCTTCAAACAATCCTATAAAAGAAGGTGCTCATATTCAAGATGTTTATGATCCTATTGCAAATCCTAATGCTCACTCTAAAGATGTTGATGTCCTTGGTTGTCATATACATGCTGATGAAATTATTGATTATCCTTTTGCGTCTTCCACATCCCTCCTTGGACCTCCTCCACCAATACTAAGGGATTCACATTTTCCTTCCATCTTGGGTCCTTATGTCGCTTCACTTTCCCCTCCTAACTCTCCTAATTCATCGTCCAGCTTGGGTCCTTACGTCCCTCCATCTCCTATCTTTCCTTAAGATCAACATAGATGCATACCCTTGAATCCTTTTCATCCATCCACTCATCTAAACCAGTCATATTCTTTTTCTTCCTCCACAAGTCCCAAGTCTTTTGGAAGAAGCTTGAATGTTCAATACAAGAAAAAGAAGCAATACAAGAATCCATCTAAAAAAGAAGATAGCCATGTCTCCTATAATCGACATGGGGGCATAAAGTCAAAAGAGATATCTAAGAAGAAAACTACAAGACAAGTATGGGTTCCAACATCCATCATTGAAGATATTCTCTCTAAATCATCAAAAAGAAATGAAAGGCCTATGACTACATGGATTCCAAAGTCTCTCTTGAAAGAGTCTCATGTTGAGAAACAAGTGAAGTTGACATTCAAGCTTCCAAAGGCTTCCACTTCATCTTCTTCCAAAAACATTCTTTCATTCCATGCACCTAAACCG
>MU227326.1:4053021-4065200 GCA_018584345.1 Thuja plicata | reverse complement strand
CCTCTTTTAATTAAATAAATAAAAATCCCCACTTAAAGCACTTTATTTGATGAAAAAGGAAATAAATTAAATGAAAAAGTAAATAAAATTCCTTTTTCTTCACATCCTCCTAAGTGGTGGGATTTTTTCCTCTTAATCATAGCCTTTGATTTTTGCCTCTTAATCTCAATCATTCACTTTCTTATAAAAGGAGACCTCTCCTTCTCATTCACATATGCATTTTTTTTTGATAGTATTGTTATGTTGCAGGTTTGGAGAGCAATTTTGGAGGAGGATTTGAGCACTCAAGCTTGGATATTACAACTTCTCTTCTTGTCTTCTTCTTACATCCATGGCTATTCATGTAGATTAGATTCATGTTTATTTTCATAGATTAGATTTGCATATTTCCTTTCATAGATTAATCATGCATTGTTATCATTTAGATTAATTTCTTTTCATGCATTGTTATCATATAGAGTAGACCTCATTCTCATGCATTTGAACATCTCGTTTCATGGTGTACTTGGATGGACACTAACTAGGTCAATTTGAGGGCCTCCATTTTAAACCTTTGCACTCCATGACTAGAGAGCTATGGATTGATATTTGAGGCCTCATTCTTGAGAAACCTTGGATGGAATGATTCATAGAAGTGTGTCAACATTTTAGCGCACAATATGACCTTATTTAATCATGATTACTTCCCCTTTTAATAGCTCACTTTCCCATAAGTGCCCTTGAAATCACCGGTGTGCTCCATCAAATCACATTCTCTTCCATCAATTTCGCATTTAAGTTCTCTTTTTCAGTGGAATCATATGTCACTAACAACTTCCTTGAAATTTCTTGAGCTTGGTGGAACATAGGTCATCTTGGTTCAGACCTATTAAAGTGTGTGAAAGATTAGATAGTATGACGCAATAGATAACTAACGTGATACTGATACATTGGATTGACTATTCTAACTCAACCATTAAGAGTGGAAACTTGAACCCGATTAACTGGAATGAACCACAAGGAAAACTGGTTCATAGGGTTCGGGGAGGTACGAGGCGGTTCAAGACTCACACTAAAATATTTTTTACACAAGGGGCTAAGTACATAGTTGAATGAGAGTGAAGCTTTAAACTAATTGAACCACTTTGAACTTGGCTCATCCGGGTTCAACAACTTTATTAAAATACCACCTTTACTTAACAAATTTTGAGGATTGGGGGGAAACTGAACCCGGGAAAAATAAAAAGAAAGCATGACTCAAAGGGGGACCAACAAGGAAAAAGGTAAAGAAGAAATATTGGTTGATCAAGTAAGGAGGATACTTTATTTTATATTCATGAAGTGCCAAGGGACAATTTTACTACTAAAATTGGTTTTTCACCCAGTAGCCAGTATTCGAAACTGGTATTGTAGATGGGTTGGGTTTGGCATAATCCTATATCGTATCTTGTTATAGTTCTTGGCTATCTTGTTGTTAATTCAATTAGCTATTATATCATCAGAAGCTACAACTAGGTGTTTTCTTCCTGATTATTTCCCGCTAGTATGCTCCCATGAACCACAAATTTTGTAGATTTATATTTATTTATTAGTAAAATTTGGCTTCAACCTTTTACTGATTTAAAAAATCCTTAACTATCTTTCTACCAAACTATTTTAGAAAATACTAGATGCAACTATATCATTTTTGACCCACATGTTAGACACTATGTTATGTTTTGTTGAAAATATAGGAAGACTTTTATTTATGGGAAGGATTTGACCCTATTAATCTTATCCATTTTTGAGAATTTTTAGTAGTTTAGAAACTATATCTAGAATACAACAATTCTCTCTTTTAATCTTCAAATTTCAATTACATAAGACTCAAATTTCTTCTCTAAGTTTAAGGTTAGCTGATTTTAGAGAAAATAAAGTGGCCACTTATACCCCTTTTGTTAACCATCTTGGTGTACATGCCCTACTATGAGAAATTTAGTTGAATGCTATAGTGATAATGTAAGGTAAAGACTTAAAATATATTGAAGAAAAAACAATTTAAAAAACTTTCAAATCAATTTGGTATTTTATGTGGTATGACCTTCTATTTTGTCAAATAATCTTTATATGAAATAATATATGTTGGTAAATGTAAGCTTATTAACTTCAATGATCTTTATAACTTTGATTATGTGCCATGATATTATAAATGACTTATTGGTAGTATAGGTTAGTGTTAAAACTTTTATCCCTTCTAATTTTTGAAAATGCTTGATTTGTTAATTTGAAATCATTGATTTTTATTGGATAAGCCATAAACTACATGTACTGATATAGGGAATTTTAAAATTTGGTGTCTTAGTGAATTTGATTTGATACAAATGGCATGTCTCACATCCGCATATTTATTTTACATATAGTAAATAACTAATGGTGGAAGTCTCTAATCTAAACATTTACAAGACAATATTTATGAGATGATTATGAGATTTTTTTTTTATCAAGTTAGAAAAATATTTAATTACTAGAAGGATTGAACATTGACCACTTGTATATTATCAATTAAATAGAAATAATCTAGTGTTTGACATTTTGTATAAGTGTTGAGACAAATTACTTGTAAGATTGTATAAGTGTAATAAATATTTTATCATAGTTGTATTATATTTTTAAAATCAACCTTTACCTATTATGAATAATATTGTATTTTCTCCTATATGGAGTTTGCAATGAACTAGAAATAATTATTCTTTGGGTACTCACTAATGGGCAGTTGGATATATTTTGGTGTATCTATGCTAGATATAAACTAAATTTAAGAATTTATTATATGATATTTATTAATACAAAAATATATGTTTATTTAAATATTAAAATTTTGTGTGTTAATGGATTGATTTGATTCAAATGGTGAGTCCCAAATAAGAATATTTAATTTAGAAATACTAAATATTTGGTGGTTGAAGTCTATAAATCTAGACATTTACAACACAATATTTATAATGGATATGAGAGTTTTAATTTATGTCAAATTGGTAATATACTTAATTATTGAAAGGATTGAATGTTTTTGATTAACTAAAATAGGTTTTACAAGGTTCTTGAAACCTGAAACAGAGAATAGCAATAAAACAGTAAAAGCGTCAAAAAAGAGTGAGTTCAAAGTTAGGACAGACCATGAAAGGCTACAACAAAAAGAAAGCTAGACTTCTCAAAGGAAAAAAAAATAGGATCATCAAGTAAAGCCAGGGAACTTCAGGATAAGTCCACCATGATTTTGGCTGCCTCAACCTCCTTCAACTCCATACTGGGAGCTGAATTTTTGATATCCTGGATCACCATCTCCAGATCCTTGTTTTTGGTGCTCTTTGTCTTGGCTCGGGTTCGCTTTCCAGGCCCCTGCTTAATGTTCTACCCTATCTCGGTATCCTTACTAACAGTGTCTTTCCCAACCAGTTTCTCCTCCAGCTTACCAATCTGTGCATTAGTTTGTTCTCTGGTCTTTTTGTGAGTGTTATAGCTTTGATTAGCTATTTTCTTAAGGGTTGTTTCAACCCTTGTCATGCTTTCCTCTAGATTTTGGATGTGGGTGCACAGGTTGCTAACTTCCTCCATTTCATTATTCATGTTTCCCATGTTAGTGCCTTTTACCCTATTTTTGAGGTCTTCCACCTTGTGATAGAGCCACTTGATAGTCCTGTAGTTGTCGAGCATGTTGTTTCTTGAGTTCTTTAATAGGTCCATATCAAATTCCCATGTGCTATCACTGAGCACAACTATAGAGGGGTCAATGAGCTCATCTAACTTAATGCTTCCGCCATCTTCCACCAGAAATTTGGGGTTTATGATCTCTCTGGTTATCCCTATTTTAGCCATCCTTGTGTTGAAGTCTCTCCACCCTATTATCTTTCCCTTATCCACCATGTAATAGAAAAACTCCTTGTCCTATTCCATCCCTACCTCGGTCTGGTTCTGCATTGAAGGGTTTTTCTCCCGAACAAGGGAAGTGCTTTGAAAATTATCTTCTGGGTATGACCTGTCAACACTGTCTTCCCTATCCTTATTCTTCTTTTTTGGGAGATTCCCAGAATTGGGGAACTTTCTCTTTTTTCTTTTCCCTCCAATGGGAAGCTTCTCACTATCAGATTCCATGTCATCCTCATTGTATTCCTCTTTAGAGGAAATAATCATGGTGCTCTATTTTTTTGGGGTTACCATGGTCTCTTTTTGTAATTTTCACCTAGGTACCCTTTTTCTTCTTTGAGGAGGAACCCTGTATGGTCTTTTTATTCTCATAATATTCATCATCCTTTGAATGCAAGCCCATTCTATCCTCAGTGTCTGAGGGGATATAATCCGATCCTGAAACATCTATTTCCTCTTTTTGGTTCACCTCTTTACCCATAATCTAGGCTTTAAAGTAATCATAGATGAGCACTAAAAGCCCTTCATGCAGAGTGGGGTTAGTTATGGCTTTTTCTCTATGATATTATCATTAATAGAAGCATAAAGGTAAAAAGGGAAATAGATCAACATGCCATGGTGGAAATGGTTCAAAAGCACAAAGTGATGAGTGCGGATTCTATCAAACCTGGCATCAAGGCTTATGTAATAGATGATGGCTCAGAGCACAAACCACCACAACATTTTCAACCCATCAGGAAAGTAATGGGTGCCAACTTTGGTGAGCTCTTCCTTTTCTTCTTCATCTCTTACGAATTCATTGACGGAAGCATCCAAAATCTTGCGGTCCTTATAGAATTTTTTCCCAACTATGGGAATACCCGTCACCGCTGAGATGACTTCTTCAGTGACAGTGAACTTTCTACCCTCGATTTCAATGCTACCCTCGTTCCAATTTTTGATGAAAAGCTTGGTAACAGATGGCTTTTCACCACGGAGCCTTTCAATAAAGGTGGAAATACCCCCATTCTTGAGGTACTTCCAGACCTTTGTGCCCCTTTTCCATTTTTTGATATCCTTCACGAGCTCCCTCCTGTTCCTTTCTCCGCCCATAGTAGAAAGATTGAGATTCGTTAGCAGGAGAAAGCTTCTGCAGATGTCTAAAATCTCAGGATGTTTCCAAAAATGTTGTGTGTTGTGCCTTATGTTGTAAGTTACCTTTTTTTTTCTTTTAGAGACCCAGAAAGTGTATGGGATTTGATGGTAGTTATTACCCTTACAACTTGTCAAGTACTTTCCATTTATGGCGACACCATTTCCCAGCTTACCTTTCGTGTTCATGACTACCTTTAATATTTCTTTCCTTTCCAAGGATTCAATCATGATCGGCTAAATCTAGGGCTTCACATGGCATATCTCTACCACTATGCTAGTGGATTTACTTGTCACTTCACACTGCCATGTTGGCAAAGCAATCAGCAACTTGGTTGCCTTCTTTGAACAAATGGGTTATGTAAACCCTATCAAAGGACTTTAAAAGATCACGTGTCTCCTCTATCATGTTTGCAATCATCCATTAGGGTGGATGGATATTGTTGAGGCAATTGATGATGTTTTTTGAGTCACCTTCTAACTAGAGTTGTTTGATTCCCACATCGTGAGCTAACTTTGTAACTTGGAGAGGGCATTGGCTTCCGCATAGTGGTTAGTTTGAACGCCCAACGGGAAGCTGACAATAGCAATGCCATAACCAAAGAAATTCTGAATAATTCCTCAACTTCCTACCATTCTAGGGTTACCTTTGGCAGCACCATCAAAATTGGCTTTGGACCAGCCTTCTGGGGGAGTACACTAGGTGCATCTTTGTCTCTTACTCATTGAGTTCTTGGGGTCAGCATCATCCCTTTTATCTACAAAATAGTTAGTATTCCCAAATGAGACAAAATTATCCAAAAGAGCATGGTGAATTTTTTCAAATATGATTTTGCGGTTGGCACTACTATCCCTGAAGATGCAGTTATTCCTCTTTTTCCATATGCCCCAGGAAAAGTGAGGCAACACCCAGGACCAGATTTTTTGGAATGCAATATTTTTGAAGGGCCAGGTCCAGTTAAAGAACAACTCCTTTACCGAGGAAGGAAAGCACCAATGCAAACCAAAAAGAGAAAGAATAAAGTGCCAAACAGTACTGGTAAAGGTGCAATGAATAAAGAGATGGTCCACTAATTCTGCTTGACAAAGACAAAGGGAAAATCTATTGGTAATTGGGATACCACGCTTAGTGAGGTTTTCAATAATGAGAATGTAGATTTGGAGAAGGAACCAGAAAAAAACATTAATTGTTGGAGTAAGGCCAGGAAGCCAGGCTTTAGCCTAGAAGGGAGAGGCATCTTTGGTGACAAGAGAAGAATAAGCAGAGGCCACAGTAAAGGAACCATCAGGGGAGTTTTCCCAGATCAGGGCATCCTTGTGCTGGGATAGAGAAGAAGCATTGAGGGTCTTGAGGAGAGGGGTTAGGTCCTGGGAGATTGAACCAAGATTCACCCAAGAATGTACATCTCTATAATTGCTGACCCTGTCCCCATAAAGCTATGTTGTTGAATAGAAAGAATGCAGTGATTTGAAAATTTGTCTATGTGTTTGGACAAATTACTTGTAAGATCATACAAGTATAATAAATACATATTTATGATTTTGTTATATTTTCAAAAGTAAACTTTATCTCTTATGATTAACATTATATTTTTCTTGTATAGAGTATGCAATGAACTAGAAATTTTTATTCTTTTGGTGTTTGCTAATGGGTAGTTGCATAGATTTTGGTGTATCCATGTTATATTTAAAGTAAATTAAAGATTAATTACATGATACTTGTAACCCAATAATATATATTTGTAGATACTTTAATACTTAAACAATAATGTGTATATATTCTATTAATGGATTGAATTATGACAAGTAATCTCACAACTATTAAATTATGATCAACTACCAAATCATCTCTTCCATGAAGAGATTTTACTGCCACATTTAAGTCCCAAAATAGAGATGTTTACAATGCAATATTTATGATTTGACAATTATGAGAAATAAGAGTTTTTATTTATGTCCAATTGAGAACATATTTAATTATTGGAAGGATTGAATGTTCTGATTAAGTAAAAAAAAGGTTTGAAATGACCCAAAACTATTTACAGAGAACCACCAAAAGATAGAACAAGAAGAGAACAACAAAACAACTATGAAACAACACCAAACACAATAAAGGGATCAGACAAACAATCCCACAAGAGAGCCACCAAGACCAAACCAACAATCTCCAGACAAAGGGAAAAAAAGATAATCATGTACGTCCACCCTTATGAGACCGTAAACTTATATCAAAAGAAGGCATGGGAGTCTTGTATTTCTTTCCTTTAAATATCATCCAACCTTCCACTACCTTTAAAGAATTAGAAAAAGAGCCCATGACCTGAGAAATAGGGCTGCCCCCCCCAGCAACCCCAGTTGGGACAGGGACAACATCAGTCCCCAAAACCCCT
Organism: Thuja plicata; assembly: GCA_018584345.1. Classification (NCBI taxonomy): domain Eukaryota; kingdom Viridiplantae; phylum Streptophyta; class Pinopsida; order Cupressales; family Cupressaceae; genus Thuja; species Thuja plicata. Next base: position 4,057,797 of record MU227326.1, on the reverse strand, counting down.
CCTGGAGAAACCAGAACATTAGAAAAAATGGGACCAGCAGCACTAGGAATGGCAGCTGAAAAAGAGATATCAGCAGCACCCGGAAGGACAACATGAGCTGTCAGATCCAATCCAACATTTGAGATAGCAGCACTAGAAATACCATTAACATGATTAACCTGAGAAGGGCAAGTACCCCCATCCCTAGAAATCTTTTCAACGGTGTAATAGTGGTCAGCAATGCCCACCCACCAAGAAGGAGATTTATTTAGCTTTTCCCTATCTGATAAGCATCAGGCAACAATATGGCTAGTCTTATGACACTTTCTACATCTGAATGGAATTCCCTCATAATCCAGTGTCTGGATCCAAGATCCCCGAGGAGACACCAAAGTTATCTTCTCAGGAAGACCCTTAGAAATATCAACCTCCACTAGGATACAAGCATACATCGAGTGAAAAATGTTAGAGGAGACTGCATCAACCATCTTAAAATCTCTAATAGCCTCTCCCATAGGTTCCAAGATAGAATCCATACAAAGTTGTATGGGAAGATTCTGAAGCCTCACCCATAAGGGCATTTGGTTAAAAGACTCGGTAAGAGGATCAAAATCCTGATGCCAAGGTTTTTCCATCAGGGGGGAACGCTCCTCCCAAGTAAAACAATTATCACACAGGATAGTATTCCTATCATCACCTCTATCAAACTTCACTATAAAAAAACCCTAGCAATAGGGAAAATCTCAAGAGTAGCAGATAAAATAGGCTCTGAGTGTTTGGAAATCCATGCATACAGGTCCGCCAGAGAAGGCCAAAAACCCCTAAATCTAAAAATAGAAGGATTAGTGGAAAAAAACCCAGCAAGATTAAAGATCTCATCCACAATATCATTATCTAGAGTTACCAAAATAGGAGCACTCATAGAAACACACGTAACATAACCTGAATGAAGTCCCCTTTTCCCAGAAGAAGCAAGAGCAGTAGCCATAGCTCCATTAATGTCTGCTTCCAGAGAAACCATGTCTACAAAAGAAGAAAACCCACCCACGACAGACACCAGAGACCCAAGCCCTCCCCCACCGCTAGTACCAGAAGTAGTCGATCCTAGCTTCAACACACCAATAGCGACATCATAAACCTTTAGTCCCGTCAAGCGGGAAACATCAACGGAGGGCGGCATTTCAAAAAAACTTCCTTGGAAGGATTGAATTTTTTTGATATTAGCAACAGCAAGAGGGTGTTGACCCGAGGTACAAAATAGCTAACAGGACAGGAAGGATTGGATGTTGAACACTTGTATATTATCTATTAAATAGCAAGAATGTAGTGATTTGACAAGTTGTCTATGTGTTTACACAAATCACTTGTAAGATTATACAAGTGTAATAATATTTTATTATAATTTTGTTATATTTTCAAAGAATAACATTGCTTTTTGTGTCACATGGAATATGCAATGAATTAATTTTTTTTTTTCTTTTGGCATTGACTAATCAACAATTTTATAGATTTTGGCGTATCTATAATATAATTAAAATAATTTTAAGAATTAACTTATTAACACAAAAATAAATATCTGTTTATATTTATGTTGCATAGACTAATATTTCATAGTTGAAATCTCTACTCTTGACATTTGCAACACAATATTAATCAGACAATTATGAGAATTTTTGTTTGTCAAATTGAGAACATATCTATTCATAAGAATGATTGAAATTTCCGATCAAAAAGAATGATTGAAATTTGAGCACTTGTATATTATCTATTAAAAAGAAAGAATGGTAGCTATTTGACCATTTGTCTATGTGTTTAGACAAATTACTTGTAAGATTGTATAAGAGTAATAAATATTATATTATAGTTTTGTTATATTGTCAAAAATAAACTTAGAACATTTATTTATCTCATACAAAATATGCAATGAGTTAGAAATAGTTATTGTTTAAATATTGACCCGTATATAATTGCATAGATTCTGGTGTATCTATATTATACTTAAGTAAATTAAGAAAATTAATTATATAATACTTATTAAGACAATAAGATATATTGGTTAACACTAAGTTGTTTAAACAAATATATATTCTATTAATGTGTCAAATTATGACACATACATTCCAACTACTAAAATATGCTCACCTACTAAATCTTATACAGATTCCACCACAGCATATAAATCCCATTCCTACCAGTCAAAGCAGAAAACTTCTATCACTGTTCCCAATCTCTTCGCACATAATTTCTGTGGAGTTTCCCTTTTTGAGTTGGAGACACCCTTGTCATGAAAAGTAAGATGTGGGCGTTTTCTCTTTATTTAGAATAGATATAACGTTGGATTTTTTCCTGAACGCTTAGTTGAAAAGTTTAATGTTGATCTGGACTAACGTCCATCTGCCATTCAAAGTGAAGACCACAGAGACCACAGATCTTTTAAAGTTTATCTCAATTCTAACCGAAAGTAAATAAGAACATTGCATGCAGGTCGCATAGTTCTCTCTGCTTGTAAACATGGCTGATGGTCTTACTTCACCATTATTGAAGGAAGAGGAGCAAAGAGAGAATATCATATTGACAGACTTGGATAGTATTGATAGTTTTCAACAGCTCATGAAAGAAAGTTGTACAGAGTCAAAGAAACTGTGGAAAATTGCAGGGCCTGCCATTTTTACCAGACTATGTACATATTCAATGACGTTAATCACAACAATTTGTGCAGGCCATTTGGGTACCGTTGAATTGGCAGCTGTGGCAATTCAAGGCAATGTTATTGGACTCCTGGCTTTTGGACTCATGGTCAGTAAAACCTTTCCTTGCCTTATTTTTCTCAAAATCTAATTCAACATTCATTTTGCTGTTATATCAGACAAATATTCACTTTTCTGTTATATCAGACAAAAAAAAAATTTCTATCAATCAATATTAGTTGTCTTATAAATATAATCGTCCCTCCTTAATGGACTAGACAGTAATTACAGTTCATTCTTCATCTGACCGAGAACAAAGTAAGGACAGCGAGGAGATTAAAATTAGTAAAAAGCAAGAGAAACTTTCAATATGATATGGACAGTTGTTATTGTAATCTGTAAAGTGTAGTAATGGGATCATAGTATACTTTTGATCATATTTATTAATTAATTGAAAATTATAATAATTAATTATTGTTTTTATTTAAGTGAAAATATAATTAAAAAAATTGATCTATTAATAACTTTAATAACCCTTGATAATTTTTGTTGGATAATTATTTGTTTTAATTTAAACAGATTTTTTTTAATAATCATAATTAGTGAACTCTCAGTTTCATATGAAAAAATTATCATAAGTTTTAACCTTGAAGTACAAATATTTCAAATAAGTCTTCCACAAAATTGATAGAGATATAAAAGTAGTAGGTACTGTGAGTAGTTGCAATGTAAATCAAATAATTTCCATGATCACATTTGATACTATAATGTTTTTTCTTCAATTTCATTCATGTTGCATCACTTTTAAAAAATCGTATAATTTATAGCATTTAATTTACTCTTGAGCCGCATAGGCTTTTTTTCAAGGCCTTTGTTTTTGCAACATATATTACATTAGGTCGTGAAGAAGAGTTCACTCAAAATTTTATCGTAAAACTTATAATTAAGTTTATTCCTTAAGGATGATGTCTTAGTATTGGAGTAGTGTACAATTAATACAAAATAAAATTAGCCTTACACTTTTTATATATGTTGTATACTCTGAAAATAGCACTAGTTTACTTGGGTCAAGAATTCCTAGAAAAACCTTAAAATATATGAGGTTAAGAATGTATACAAAGACCATTTCTTGTTTAATTGCCATGACTTCTAAAAAGATCAATCACGGGTTTTAGTTTGAAGCCACTTAACAATAGCTGGAACATTCCAAATGCCTCACTTGATTGTGATCTCTCACATTCTTTTATTCACTTACCCTTAAAAAGTTATGGATTTGATTACTCTTGTTTCATTTTCAAATTTTGGGCCTTTGGTCTAATGGTGAAGTTGAATGGTTCTAAATGAGGCCCACTAGGGATCAAGTCTTGCTGACTGCAAGGCTCCGACATCATATGCAGCCTCACAGATTTGAACCTTCACAGAAAAATTAAAAATAAAATCATTATAGACTTTTCAAATTGTGACTCCATTCCACCCATATGTTATGTTTTTCCTTGTTTTGATACATATGTTTTACTTAGTTCAAGACAACATATTGCATTAGTTTGTAGCAATGCTCAAAATCATTTTCTTTTAACTAAATCCACCATGCCAAAATTTTAACTGGTTTCCATACAGCTGGGAATGGGCAGTGCATTGGAAACCCTCTGTGGTCAGGCCGTTGGAGCACAAAAACTTCAAATGCTTGGAGTGTATTTGCAGCGTTCATGCTTAATATTGCTGGGTACAGCTGTTCTTTTGAGTTCTATTTACATCTTTGCAACCCCAATCCTTAAGCTACTGGGACAGGACGATGATGTGGCCGATCTATCAGGAGAATATGCCCTTTGGATGCTACCACAATTGTTTGCATATGCATTATATTTCCCAATGCAGAAGTTTCTTCTCGCACAGAGAAACGTCATGCCCATGGCTTGGATTGCCTTAGCTGCATTGGTATTCCATGCTTTTCTAAGTTGGTTATTAATCTTCGAAGTGGGTTTTGGGTTGGTTGGAGCAGCTATTACAGCCAACCTCTCATGGTTTATTATCGATACCAGTCTGTTTTTGTATATAGTTTACTTTTGCCCGGAGGCTTGGAAAGGATTCTCCTGGCTTGCTTTTCGTGATC
>MU227326.1:4036404-4052971 GCA_018584345.1 Thuja plicata | reverse complement strand
GATACCAGTCTGTTTTTGTATATAGTTTACTTTTGCCCGGAGGCTTGGAAAGGATTCTCCTGGCTTGCTTTTCGTGATCTCTGGGCTTTTGTTCGACTTTCAGTGGCTTCTGGTGTTATGTTATGGTCAGTAGCACAATGATTGTCGTTGCTTTCACTTCTGAAATTAATTTGTCGTAAAAACCCCTAATTAGGAGATGACAAAGCTGCAATATCTCGATGTGTGTTACTCATATTCATTTGTGGGTTTTGGCGTTTTCAGTTTGGAGATCTGGTATATGATGTCACTCATTGTCATGACTGGTAATTTAAAAAATGTCACAATTGAAGTCGATGCGCTATCTATCTGGTAAGAAGCATTTCCACAAGTCCATTTAAAAAATCCAACTTTTGTCTTAAATAGAACTTGTTTTGTACCAATGAACTCAGACCTGAGCATTTCATAGGTTTAGGGTTTGGGCGTCTCATGGTGTATATGGTTGTTTAAACATATCATCTGTTGCAATTAGTAGTTAAATTACTCCTTTTGATTGTTTACTCTGTTATATTTACAGCATGAGTTTGAATGGATGGGAAAAGATGATCTTCATCGGTTTTAATGCTGCCATTAGGTATGAATTTTTCTTATAGCATATCATGTTTGAATTGAAACATATTTATCCAAGGTAAACATCCATGAACAATAAAAATATCTCTTTAGTTTTTAGTGGTGGCTGCATCATTCAATCTATGCAGTGTGAGAGTATCGAATGAACTTGGAGCTGGTCGCCCTAAAGCTGCAAAATTTTCTGTCATCGTCGTGGTTGTAACATCATTGTCAATTGGGCTTATATTTATGGCCATCATTCTTGCAACCAAAAATGATTTTGCAGTATTATTCACGAATAGTCAAGTGGTCATGGAAACAGTGTCCAATATGGCAATGTTACTTGGAGTGACAATGGTTTTGAATAGTGTACAACCAGTTCTATCAGGTAGAGTGTAAATACCCATTCACAAATCTTGGTTTACATTGGCTGTAATTCTGGAAGCTGAGCAGTTTATACTGTATAGTTGATGACCTTTTTCGTTATGGGTTCTCTGTTGTATCACAATTTTTTAAGCCTCCAACTTTTTGGTGCAAAAAACTCAGGTGTGGCTGTAGGTGGAGGTTGGCAAGCTCTGATAGCCTATGTAAACATAGGGTGCTACTATGTTATTGGATTACCTCTTGGCCTTCTTATGGGATATAAGTTCGACCTTGGAGCGAAGGTAGATTGAGCTTCTTCCTATTTTCAAAGCAAATTCTCAATCGCTCTTTTTTATCTGTCCATTACCAGTAATCATGAAAGTCTTCTGAAGTTGATTTTTGTATGTTGAAACAGGGCATATGAAGGTCTTCTGATTTTGATCTTTGTAATTTGAAACAGGGCATTTGGACTGGCATGATTTGTGGAACAGCCCTCCAGACTCTCATTTTATTGTTAATCACATATTTCACTAACTGGAATCGAGAGGTAAAGTATAATATTTCTTTAGAAGCTATTGAGACCATTACTTCATTATTGTTGTGGTCACTAATTTTTCTTCTGTGGTGCAGGCTTCTCAAGCTGAGAATCGTATCAGGATATGGGGTGGATCAGCCGATTCTTCTACGAATCGATCATTGAAAGTGAGTAAGTACATGTTAGCATAGATTACTTGAAAAACACTTGGAACTGTTCAATTGAAGTGAACTGAACTGTTGTCATGTTCTGACTGATACACTCAAATTTGGGATGCAGGAGGAAGAGAATGTTGAGAGTATTCCCTAGAAATCTAGAAGACCCTCTACGAAAACCTTTGGCAAATATCTCTGAATTCTTCAAGAGATTTTATCTTGAAGATCTTTTTCTGTGAAGGAGAGAATTCTCGATTATTTGAACTGCGGCTATAAATTCGTTGGGTTGACAAATGGCAAGCTCAAGTAGATGGTTAAATAAGAGGCTGACTGATATTACATTTTTTCCTCTGGATTCGGTAATTTGAAATATCGGAAATCTTTCGTCAACCAGCTCTGCCATCAATCTAATTTCGTATAAATATAATATGGTGATTGAAAGTATGCTGCAAACCCAAAGTAATTAATTATGTGGTAACTTCAAATTATTCAAACATATAAAACATAAATAAATTATAATAGAGCGAAAATAATCGCTGAAGAGATGAAAACTATAATACAAGATATATGTGAACAAATTCTCTCTCTTGTGAAAAATAGTTTCTACAAAAAGAGAGCCAAAGTTTGTATTAATCTCTTCAAAAAGCTACACCAATACAAAGTTTCTGCTCTAAATATTTTAGTGTTCCATTACTTTTTAAACTTGCAAAACAACTTTTTCTTTCTACTCTTCCAAGTCCAGTTTATAGTCACAAGTAATATAGGAAATCATAAATGGTTCCAATACAATGGAATGAACTATGAGCCACATATTCTACATGCAAAATATACCTAAGTGTGTCTAGGTGTTTTGATTAGATTAGCATGGGAAAGGGCCTAGGCCTATTGCATAACCACCATAAAGGAAAACAAAACATATCTCACAAGGATTGAGATTAAGGAAAAAAAGTTATTCAATTGATGGAGATGATGATGAAGATTGAGATCAGACGTATACATGATTGTAGAAAGAATTAGATCAGTTGTTATTTTGTCATTGATATCAAGCAATTGATTTCTAGTTCATATTGAATTGTCATATCTTTCAGAGTTGATTTAATTGGGCAATACATAAAGATCAAACAATGATAAGATCATCTTGAGATAATTTTTTTCTACTTTATCAAGTTGGTAAAGTAGATTGAGCAAGTCGATAAGACTAAAGAGTTAAGTTACCGAGTAGAGAGATTCTATTGGTAAAGGGTTATGAAAGTCAGTCAGGACACCGAGACATTAAAGCACTGAGCAGTGCATGTTAGTCACCGAATATAACATATGTGAGAAACAAGGATAAGAACGCATTTAATGTAATGCTATAACGATGTGGAGGATTCTAGGAATGAAAAGAAAGTTTCTTACAAGATCTACACACGGGAAAATTCAAGGAAGAAAACTATGGTATAGATTAAGCAGTAAAAGTAATTACAGTTCATTCTTCATTAGAAGTGTTAAATATGTCTCTAAGTGAAGAGATTAATGAAGTGTTGACGCCAATACTCAGAGAGAGCATAAAGGGATCTGATCAAGTAAGATGTAGTTGCAGTTTTACGGATCATTTACATACTATTGCTTATTTACATTTGTAACAAAAAAATCTCTTAACCGAGTGGACTTAACAATCTTTTGTAAAATCCTTGAGAAATATGACATTCTAAAAGAGTGTTCAAAGCCCTCTAACTAGGCCACTCCTAATAGGGTGAATATCTTAACGGCTTTGAGGTAAATCCCCTTACAGGGTCACATTTAGCAAATGTGTATTGTAATTTTTAATAGGATAAGCTTTTAATCGAGCATACTTCAAGAAAGTATTTCCATTTGTGGGTGAAAATTCCCATTGAGGTTTTTTCCAAATTGGGTTTCCTCGTTAAATTTGTCGTCAAATGTGTTGAATGATTCATGTGCATGTTATTTACTGTTTATGGAAGTTACTGCTTAAGTCATTTGAGATATTTGGTGATTTGGTTGCAAGTGTTGTTTATCCTACTGAGTTGAATCAGAGTTTAGTTTTTAAGTATTAAGTTTATGAAGTATCATAGTTTTCTGATTCAGCCCCCCTCTCAGTAATCCAACAAAAATTAATAATCAAAATTCTTAAGACTAGTCAAACCAAAAATAGAAAACCAATAGAGAACCAAAAAAGTACATAAAACTCAATGAGGGTCTTGTGTAGCTTCACTCCCCACCTTTCGTTTTGCATAAACTCTAACTTCTTATCAAAGGATACACTTTTAGACCCTAGAAATTCTATATCAAATTTAGCATGAGTGGAACAATTAAGAAACTATATCAGATAATTTTTTTCTTTTATGGTCTTGATGTGGGAGGCTACTCTAAGCCACAAACACCACTTTAATTTTTTCTTTCTTTCAAGTGCTCTAGCTCTTGTTGAAGAGCTTGAATGGTTAGTGTAGTGTTTTAAATAGATTTTTTGTAAATACATTAGCTCCCTCATACTATTCAAAAGGAATTTTGGATTATATTTTTACATTGCTACCTCAACTTCTAACTAGGGATTCTTGACCTCTTGTTTGATTTTCTAAATTTATTTTCTAATAACCTCCCAAATTTTGAAGTTCTCAGCCATAATCTTAGTTTGTTCCCATGTATAATCATCATTGTCAGTTGTTTGAGGCCAATCATGAGCTTTCTAACAAGTTAGCTTCTCCAAAATGTCAATTTTAGTTAAATTGGCCTGATGCTAGTGGGCCAATTTCCACTTAACTAGTTTCATGTGTATATTGAAAGCCCTACACATCTCTTCCATTTTTTGTTGAATCTTGATACATAAGATATCAGGGTGAGTTCAAATATAGTCACCTTCTCAAGCTCTGTAAATCCCCTTTAAGTGAGGAGAGATGAGGAGGTGGTTGTGGAATAGTATATATAGGGGAGCCAAAATGATAAGTAGAATTGGTATGATAGCTTAAGGAACCATCAATATGTTAGGCACATGTAGTTAGTTGGAGGCTTAGAAGAAAAGCCAAAGTATTAGAAAATCTACCCATTTTTTCTTTTACTTTTTTATATTGAAGCTCAAGGGTAAGGTTAACCACAATATATACGAGGTACAAATGGACTCTTGGAGGGGGGTTTAAATTAGAAAAAAAAATGTCAAAGTAGACAAAGAGGAAGTAGTGCCTCGTGTGGGGAGCTAAGGGATTGTACGCTGCGCAAGAATTAAAGGGTTTCTAATTCTTGGTCTTGGGTCAATCATATGGACAAGAGAGGAATTAAATTGAAACAAGCACAAAATTAACCCCTGGTAAAGATGACATTTTTGAGAACCATGAGTTTTTAATATAGACTCTTTTAAACAAGTAATTAACTAGTAAGAAAATTAAGGTTCATCTAGTGACGAAAAAGATTAAACATAGAAAAAGGATAGGTGAAGAACCTTTTGTACATACCTTTCAAAGTGACATATCTCAATAGAACTTAAGAAACCCTTGGTCATGCCTTTGGAAGGTCCTCATGATTGAACCCACTTTGGAGACAATTTGTTTTTTTCTCCTTGTTTTAGGAATCTCTGCATAGCCTCCCTATTGTCTCCTCAAATATTTTTCTTCAATAAGAGAACTTTTTGATTAGGAATTATAGTAGAAAAGTAATTGTTAGAGGTTTTTCATTAATGAAGGAGAATATTGTGGATATTCCATATTGACAGCCTTTTATGTCAACATACTTTTGTTGACTTATATTGTTATGGATTTCAGAATTTTAGTGATACAGTTCATTCTATTTTGGTCCACTTTACTCCATGATTATAGATATGGTTCGTGGAACCCTAATTCATAGATTAATTTACATATCTAAATAGATCAGGGAAGCATCCTTTTACTTTTATAAGTAAAGTCTAATTTTCTATGTTTTATTTTACTTTATCTTTGTTCATATTTGAATTTATAAATTAGTCATTATATGTGTTTTCATGGTTTATTGATTACTTTCTACCCTTATGTAGATCTATCCAAAGGTTAATCTTCAAATAGAGATTAACGGTTGGCACTCTAACCTAAATGAGAAAATGAATGTCTTTATTCATTAAGGCTTCACAATGAGCTAACAGGTGTCCACCAAGTATTGCTTGACTTAAGTCAAAGAAAAGTAATTATAGAGAAGGTCAAGTTTCATCCGATGGCTCATGTTATCCCTCATTCGGAAATATGAATACTTTTACCCATTAAGGAATTGTACTATATCAACACATATCATGGGCCCGCCAAAATTTGAGGGTGGGACAACAAGGATACAAATGGCAACACTTAATTGGTTGAGCAAAATGATCAGGATTCACGATAATTCATAATACACGTTAAAGACCGGATTACTAAAGTTCTCAGCATCTAACATATGGGTATAATCAATGGAGATCTTTAAATTGATTGAGAAAAGTGATTGAATGTTAGAAAGAGTTCATATATTAATTGACGGCTGAGTTTGATGAGCATCAACAGATGGTGTAATACTTCAAAGCTGAGATGCGCATTGTTTACTCTTCAAGGTATTACACCTGATTGCCACACGTACCAGACCCACAAACCCAAAGTAAAGTGACCATCTTTTAAAGAACACGATAGATCTATGGTAGGCATAATTCCTCAAAGAAGAGATGCATGACTTTTACTCTTCAATACATTATACAATCTTGACACGTGTTTTCCATGTTCAACAACGTAGAAAGATCAGGCGACAAAGTCGATAGGGAATATTTATACTATTTTATTTCATGGGTTAAATGTATTTTATATCAATGAGGGTTTTATTTATTAAAATGATGTGTCATTGACATTCACACGCATAGTTTCAAAGATGGTGAAACATGGACCCATTTGCGAATAGGATAGTATGATCTTCATGAAATATAGAGAAAGACAAAGACATGTAGACATTCATTGAGTAGTACACACGAGAATGAAGGATACCAGAGGGTCATCGATAACATTGACATTTTTGTTTTCAATGATAAAGCTCTTCGACACACCAGAAGTAATATCCATTATCAGAAGAAGAAATATATATATGAGCATGTTGTCGAAGTATCATGATAACCACAATGCAAGCTCATTGCTATATCAAACATGATATTAAAGATATGATATTTATCTTTATTCTGAATTCTCTCTAACAAATCACAAGTGATTTGTTGAGTGACTATTATTTGTTTTCCTTATGGTCGACAACCATTCTTAACAATGATAATAATTATTCTTAGAATGTAACTAATGTTCAGTTGTTGATCTTAGGAATTAGGTTTTTGTTATCAAAAGACACATCGGTCTTAAGCTTGTATGTATCCCTTAGGTTTTATATAAATAGGGATACCAAGACCATTTGGAAAAAAAAAGAAGGATGGCTATTTTGTTTCTAGTTTTGATCACAACTGCAACACGGACTCAAATGTACTATTTTTTCAAAATTAATAAAAGATAAGTATTTCTGTCTCACTTGTGGTAAAAAATTTCAATTCATTTCAATTGTTATTTTAGCAAATGCTTATGTAGAGATTTTATGTCTTATATCATTGTTTGATCATCAAAAATTTTGTGAAAAAGTTAGTTTTTCTAGCTTCTTGTTCAATTGGTCTCCCGACCATAGAAGTCAAATTCATTTGAACTAACAAATATATAAATAGACTTAATCTCTCTACATCTATAGCATTCAAATAGTTGATGGTATTGGAATATATACTCTCTTGCAAATTTGTACATAGGATTTAATTTGGATTGACTCTATTGCCCATGTTGATATAGGCACTGATCTAATTTATTATTTGATATAGTCATTTAGTTCATTTTTTTTATGTTGTTGAGATATTGTAGCATTCATTCATCTATATATACATTCTTGTAAAGAATTTTTACAAATCTCACAAAGCATTCATTTTTTGTAGTTTTATGTTGTATTGATTACTATTTGAATTATTTCAAGTACCTTTTCATACTTGAGAGAGATAAGTTTGAAGTGTGTCTCATCTTCTATAAAAATATTTGAAGGAGAAGTCAAGGTATAGGCCTACCCGACTTGGTTTTGCAGATCCACAATTGCAGAAGGTTCAACCTTGCTTTGGTTGAAGCTTTTTAGTTGGCCAAGTCACTTGGGTTTCCCACCATTGGATTGGCAAGTCCATATGAATTCCAATTTGTTGATTTGAGAACCAACAGATTGGCGACTCTACTGGGAATGTTTCTCACAATAAAGTATTGTGGAGTTACCTCGAGTTGCAGATTTTAGAGATTAGAGAGCAATGGTACCAGTTTGTTAAAAGTGTACTCTATAGGAAGAAAGAATTCAGAAGACTAGAAAATAGTATTTTCCTTCTGAAAAGAAGGTTGTGACTCTATAATTTTCATGCAGTTATATCTTGGTAAATTAATCTTGTTATGCTAAGTATTCATGTGGGGTAGAAGATAATTGCGTCAAGATCAGTTTGAATAAGATTTATATAAAATTCTGAGAATAAGTAAGAAACAAGCTCCAGATATGTTGTACACTAGACATAAGAGATTTCCTGATAGGGAGAACACTGGTTTCAATGAAGAAATCCATTATGAGAATCCAAGAAATTTATAAGATAATATAAACCCATTTAGATTCAAAGATGATAAAAATATAGTATAAGAAATAGAAGAAGAGATAGAAGAATATAATGATGAACATTAGTTTTTATATGCTACATTAAGTAAGTTGACCGAGTATGGAAAATAGAATCCAAAAGTGGTTAAATTCTTGAGAAGGTTACCAGTGAGGCCTTGGATAGGTTAGAAATAAAGAGAAGTGATTTGGTTTCAGTGTCTGATGATGAAGAAGGAACAAGAAAAAAAATGACACAAAAAAGGGATGGATTACCAAAATACAATCCCTCTCATAGAAAAATAGGGAGCCAATTTTCAACAGTGATCATACAAACCCATTGTTTGAACCAAACAATAGAGGAAGGTGTGACAAGAATAGTAAAAAAAATTGAAGGAATGGTTATTGGAAACAACCAAATAATGGAGAAAACTATGACCATGGTAATCCAAGGCCGCAAAACATTAGAAATAATTATAACAATGGTCAAAATCACCAAGGCACAAATCATCAAAATCTTAGAGGACAAAAAGGTAACTGCCATAATATGGGCTAGAGAAGAAGAGCTCATATGGTGATGGAAAGATATAGGTGACTTGATTTCAATGGGATAGTTAGATACCTAAATACCATATCAAATGAGTTAAGAAATGTCATTCCAAAATTTTCAGGGAATGGAGTGGAATTTGCTGAACAACATACCATAAATTTAAAAAACATCATTGAGGAACAAGATGGGAATCATGAGGATGTTTTTTATGAAGTTATTTGTCCAATTATTAATAGAAGAAATTTTTGAATGGTATAGGGAGTTTCCTGATAGATTCGTCTCAAGATGGTATGATTTTGTAAATCAATTTATTGAGCAGTTTGGTGATCATAATGATACATCTTTTGCATCTCATGAATTAACTATTATTAAAAAGACTTTATTGAATCAGTTGGATAATTCAATAAAAGGTTTAATAAAGTCTTGAATAGAATACCAAGAGATATAAGACCTGTTGATTCCTTTTTGATTGATTTCTATCTGAGTACTTTTGATAGAAAAACACATTATGAGATTAGATCACAAGGACCTACAACCTTCCAGTAAGCTTTGAAAGTTGCCACCACTATTGAAAATAATAGAAAAGCTGCTGGAAGGATACACAAAGGGGATGATACTAAATTATACAATCCAAAGGCCCCTAAAAAAGATGATCTCAAAGAAATTATGGACATGCTAAATAATCAAAATACAAATCAAGGCATGAGTGATAGGCTAGGATTCCCTAAAAATGATAGATTTAGATTACAAGATATGCCATATAATACTAATTGGAAAGATGGTAATCCTAAAAAGAAAAATTATACTAAAGAAACACCCGATCCAATGAAAAGAAACCACCATTTGGTTGAGAGCTATCCTTGGTGTGAGTCTTGTACATTACCACATCTTCCTAATAATTGTGTTGTGGCACAAAGATTGCAAGAGGAGTAAGACCAGAGTGATGATCAACAACTCATAGTGAATAATGTCTCAGTTGAATCCATGTGGGGAAGATATGATTTTAGTTCTTCTGAGGAGGATTATGTGTACCATGATGATTTGAATAGAATATATCAGTGTGCTAAGAAACAAGGAGATTTGTCTGTCATCAGGAGGTTAACAAATAAGGAGAAAGAAGCATATACCATTGCATCACTTGAGGAAGCAAGGAATAATTACAAATTGAGTAATAGACCAATAAATATTGATCAAGAAAAGCCTGCTAGAATACCTGCCAAGGCACCAAGGAAGAAGGTAAGCCAACCTAACACAAAGAGGGTCAAAGATGATACTCTAAGGATAAGTCAATAGGTAGATCATCATCAAACCCCTAAACTAATGAAGCCAATGGAGAAACCAATGGTCACTAATCTATTCTAAATAGTACTTCTTTTATATTTAATGCTCTATCTCAAGTGAAGATTTCTATTCCTTTATTTGAAACAATGAAAAATATCTTAAAATAAATATGAAACTATAAAAGTGTTGTCTAATGTAGGTAGTGTTTTTAAGGAGGAATATAATCAAAAACCAGTAAATGAAGAACCACCGACAGTTTATTTAGGAACTACTATTTCTCAAAATGGAGCACAAGTTGATCCTTTTTTATCTTACTGTGATGATTAACTATAAACGTGTTAAGAATTGTATGATAGACTCGGGAACAACAGTTAACATCATGCCCTCAGAAGTTATAAAGGAACTTGGAATGAAGGTTACCAAAACTTATGGAATATTTTACGCTATGAACAACACATATATACCTGTTGTTGGTATTATGAAAGATGTGGAATTTGAATTTCCTTCTTGTCCTAAAATGTCATATAAAACTAATATTACTATTATAGTAGTGTCTTATAATTATGGAATGCTTTTATCTAGACAATGGTAATTTAGTAGGTGGTCATATCCAATTAGATCTTTGTTATGCTACTATTCCAGTGGATGACAGGGAAGTAAGAATTAATAGGGAGCCAAGATCTCCATATTGATGAATAAATTTGGATAGAGACAATAAACTTCTACCATTCGGACATGGATAATTTTTAGGTGAGTATTACTAAACTAATACTAGAAATTAATAGCCCCATTGGAGTGCATTTGTAGGAGAATTAGGAAGAACTTTGGCAAATGACTTTTGAAGTAGCATGCAGTAAGGAAGGTAATGGTACTAGGATCACTTTTATGTCTCCACATGGTAAAATTTTTAAATTTTCCTTCTTATTAAATTTTGAATGTACTAATAATATCTCAGACTATGAAGCACTAATCCTTGGTTTGAAAATTGAAAAATATTATGGTATTAAGATTCTTTCAGTTTGTGGTGATTCTTATTTAATTTTTTATCAACTCATAAATAAATTCATTACCAAAAATCCAAGATTAAAGAAATATAGAAACTTGATATGGGATTTAATTGAATGTTTTGATCAATTTTCAATCAAATGGATAGAAAGATTAGAAAATTCCCTTGCATACTTGTTGGATAATGTAGCCATCAAGTAGATTGATGTTCCTTTTGATGAGATTCTATAGATTGAGATGAAAAATAGACCATCAGTTCCTGACAATGTACATAATTAGAAAATATTTTAAGATGACAGAGATCTTCTCAAATTTGTGGTGAATGAAGATAGATATGAGGATCAACACATACATTGGAATGGCTATGTAGAAGATCAAGATGAAAAAGAGACCTTGTTTGGAAAGGAAGTTGTGCAGTTAAAGACAAACAAGATTCCCAAAGGCTTAGTTGCATTTGAAGGAGTTTTTGATGAAGAAGAAAATCTTAAGATGGGTAAGACAAATGAAAATTATTTATAAGTTGAAAAAATTAACTTAGGAAATAATCACAATCCTAAGAAGGTATACAAAGGTAAGAATCTCACTCCTAAGATCAAAGCTCATTTGATAACTTTGTTAAGAAAATATAGGCACATTTTTGCATGATCATATGATGATCTTAAGGCTTACCTAGAAGATTTATTTCATTATGAAATCCCTCTAAACCCACATGCAAATCCTTCTAGACAAAGAAAAATTCTAATAAACCCAATGCTAGCTCCTAAAATGAGGGAAGAGCTTGTCAAATTAAGGGATGTAGAAATAATAGTGCCTATAAGACATTCTACATGGGTGCACTAAATGTATCATCCTTATAAGATAACTATGCATTGCCTAATATGGAATCCCTTTTATAGAAGGTTACTAGGAATGAATTATTGTCTATGATGGATGTATTCTAGGGATACAACCAAGTGAAGGTCAAAGAGTCAAATTAATACCAGACAACCTTTACCACTCCTTGGGGAACCTATGTTTATGCAAGGATGGTCTTTCAGTTAACTAATGCAGGAGAAAATTAGCAAAGAGAAATAGATGTGGATTTTGATGGCGTGATTGATTTAATCATGGTTGTATATCAAGATGACCTGAAAACATATTCAAAAAGGGTAGAAGAACATTGTGATCATTTGGAGAAAAATCTTAAAATAGTTTTGGAATATGGGATATCTCTAAACCCAAAGAAATGTCATTTTGGAGTAACTGAAGGGAATTAAGTTTCTTGGGCACATTGTATCAAAGGATGGTGTAAGAATAGACCCAGAGAAGATTGTAGCTATAGATAAAATTGAGATCCCCAAGAATGTTAAAGGAATCCAGTCCTTTTTTGGACAAATAAACTTTGTAAGAAGATTTGTCCCAAACTTCTCAGAGATAATTAAGCCTATTTCTAAGATACTAAAGAAGAGTGCATAGATTAAATGGAAGGATGAGGCCTTAAAAGAATTTTCTAGTATTAAAAAATCCATCAAAGAAGCTCAAGTCCTTAAAACACCTAATTTTTGCAAACCTTTTTAGTTATTTACTTTTACCTTGTATCACACTATTGTTGCAGTCATGTAACAAAAAATAATGAGGGCTATGAGCATCCAATAACATTTTTTAGTAAAAATCTTCAAGCAACAGAATTAAATTATGACATAAATGAAAAAAAGTTTATGCCCTTATCAAAATAGTGAAATATTTTAGACCATGTTTGGTAGGGGCAAAGGTGATAGCTTATGTGCCAAATGCAGCAATTTAAGATATTTTTAAGCAGTCAGAGGTTACAGGGAGAAGATGAGAATCGGTGACTCAGATCCACGAGTTTGACATGGAGATCCAAATAAAAAATTTGGTCAGAGGACAAGGTCTTGCTAACCTTATGGCCGAATCAAATCTTGATACAACTCAAGTAAAGAAGATGAGCTCGAATAAATCAATAGTGAGAATAGAAAATCTCCCTTGGTATACTGATATAGTATATTTTTTCAAACACATGAAATGCCAAGAAGGTTTAAATGATAGTAAAAAAAGAACAATAAAATTACAAGCATCTAGGTATGTTTGATACAAGGTGACTTATATTGGAAAAATAGAGAAGGTGTGCTCTTATTTTGTCTAGATATGTATCGAGTAAATTCATTTTTGGAGGAATTACATCATGGAGTATGTGGTGGTAACTTCTCAACAAGAAGCACTACCCATAATATATTACATGTTGGGTATTATTGGCCACATGTTTTTAATGATAGTTATGCATATGTTAGAATGTGTGAGGCTTGTCAAAAGTTTTTAGGGAAATTAAAGTATGATGGGGAATTGCTCCTTAGAACTTGGTCCACTGAAGAACCGTTTCAAATGTGGGGGATAGATTTGATTGGTGAAATTGTTGGTGTCTCCAGTGGACAACACAAATGGATTCTAGTTGCAACATATTACTTTACTAAATGGGTTGAGGTCATACCCTCTAGACAAGCTAAAAGCAAGGTGGTAGTAAAATTCTTAACTAAGACCTACTAACAAGGTTTGGTCTTCCTTGTAATATTGTTTGTGATAATGGCATGTGTTTTAGATCCAAGGAGTTTGCTGAGTTTTACAGTACTTATGGTATTAATTTTTCACACTCTTCCCCTTGCCATCCACAAGGAAATGGTCAGGCATAATCAAGTAACAAGAATATACCAAAAATGATAAAGAGAATGTTGAGAAATGACAAAAGTGCATGGGACTCTAAATTACCTCTGGCACTTTTGGCAGATCGAATAAAAGTCAAAAGGCCTACAGGGTTTTATCCTTATGAATTGGTCTTTGGGAAACATGCTAGGTTACGTTTGAATAATCTACTCCCTTATATAAATTTGTTAGAGAGGAACAATTAGAAGACATGAATTTTATGGAAAATAGGATGGATCAGCTTACAGAACTCTATGAAATCAAAAGAAAAGCACAAAGTCAGAATGTTAAGAAGCAAATGAAAGTAAAATCTTTACATGATAAAATAACTAAATAAAGAAATTTTCAGAAGGGAGATTGGGTGTTGAAATGGAATGTCAAAGATAAAGATAAAGAAAAGCATGAAATTTTTGAAGCTTTGTGCCTAGGACCTTATATAATTTTTGATAATGCAAGAGAAAAATGTTATTTGTTACAAGACACAAAAGGCCACATTCAATAATTTCTGACTCATGCCCAATATCTAAAGTCATTTTTCTCTTGAAAAAGGAAGTATTTCTATCTTTACATTTTCATTAGGTTCTTATGTTTTATTTTCTTTGATATTTTTATTTCACTTATGTTTTGGTCTTCTTCCCCAGAGATAGCTAAGATCTTGTTGTGTCCAAGTATGAACACATATCCCTAGAGAGAGCCACTGGTGGAACCTTAATTTGTAGATTAATTTACATATCCAAACAGCTCAGGGAAGTATCCTTTTACATTTATAAGTAAATTCTAATGTTCTATGTTTTGTTTTACCTTAGCTTTGTTCATATTTGAATTCATAAATTACCCATTATATTTGTTTTCATGGTTTATTTATTACTTTCTACCTTTATGTAGATCCATCCAAAGGTTAATCTTCAAATGGATATTGATGGTTGGCGCTCTCCCCTGAATGATAAAATGAATGGCCTTTATTAATTAAGGTTCCACGATGAGCTGACAGGTGTTCACCAAGTTCCGCTTCACTTAAGTCAAAGAAAACTAATTATCACATAGGTCAAGTTTCATCTGACGACGTGCATTATTCTGCAATCAAAAAGATGAAGGGTTTTAACCATTAAGGCATCACACTATATCGATACCTTTCATGAGCCCATCAAAGTCTGAGGATGAGACAACAAGGATATAGATGGAAGCACCTAATTGGTTGAGTGAAATGATGAGGATTCATGTAAGTTTATAAGACAATTTATAGAGTGGATTACTAAATTTCTCATAATTTAAGACATGGGTATAATCAATGACGATCTTTAAATTGATTAAGAAAAGTGATCTAATGTTAGCAATAGTTCATAGATTAATCAACGGTTAAGTTTGATGAGTATTGATGGATGGCATAATACCTCAAAGCTGAGATACATATTGTTTACTCTTTAAGGCATTATCCCTAATCTCCATGTGTCTCAGACCCACAAACCCAAAGTAAAGTGACCATCTATTAAAGTAAGGGAGATATATATGGTAGGCATAATTCCTAAACACAAAGATGCACAAATTTTAATTTTCAAGATATTATGCGATCTTGATACATGTCTTCGATGGTCAAAAAGACAGAAATATCAGGCGAAAACGTCAACAGGGATTTAATGTACTATTTTATTTCATAGGTTAAATGTATTTCATATTAATGAGGGTTCTATCTATTAAATTTATGTGTCATTGATGTTCACATGCAAAGTTTTGAAGGTGGTGAAACATGGATTCATCTGCCGACAAGATAGTATGATATTCATGAAATATAGAGAAAGACAAAGACTTGTAGATATTCATTGAGTAGCATGCATGGCAATGGGGGATACCAGAGGGTTTTCAACAACGTCGATGTTTCTATTTTCATTGATAAAGCTCTTCGACACACTAGAAGTAATATCCATTATCAGAAGAAGAAATATATAGATGAGCTTGCGGTCTAAGTATCATGTTAACCATAATTAAAGCTCATTTATTAAACATGATATTAAAGAGATGATAATTTATCATTATTCTAAATTGTCTCTAACAAATCACAAGTGATCTGTTTAGTGACTATTATTTGTTTTCCTTATGGTCGACAACCATTCTTAACAAGGATAATAATTATTCTTACAATGCAACTAATGTTTAGTTGTTGATCTTAGGAATTAGGTTTTAGTTATCAAAACACATGTCAGTCTGAAGCTTATATGCATCCCTTGGATTTTATATAAATAGGGATACCAAGACCATGTGGAAAGAAAGAAGGATCAGTATTTTGTTTCCATTTTTTATCACAACTTCAACATGGTCTCAAATGTGCTATTTTTTCAAAATCAATAAAAGATAAGTGTTTTTGTCTCACTTGTGGTAAACAATTTCAATTCATTTCAATTAGTCCTTTGCAATTATTGAAGGAATTTCAATTGCTATTTTAGAAAATGCTCATGTAGAGATATTATATG
Organism: Thuja plicata; assembly: GCA_018584345.1. Classification (NCBI taxonomy): domain Eukaryota; kingdom Viridiplantae; phylum Streptophyta; class Pinopsida; order Cupressales; family Cupressaceae; genus Thuja; species Thuja plicata. Next base: position 4,036,729 of record MU227326.1, on the reverse strand, counting down.
TGTTATCTCATTGTTTGATCATCAAGGAGTTTGTGAAAAGTTTGTGTTTCCCACTTCTTGTTCAATTGGTCTCCCAACCATAGGAGTTAAATTCATTTGAACTAACAAAGATATAAATATACTTAATCACTTTGCATCTATAGCATTTAAATAGTTGATGGTATGGGAGTATATATTGCCTTACAAAGTTGTACATAGGATTGAATTTGGATTGACTCGATTCCCCTAGTCGATATAGGTACTGATCTAATTTATTATTGGATATAGTCATTTAGTTCATTGTTTTATGTTGTTGAGATATTCTAGCATTAATTCATATATATAT
>MU227326.1:4013461-4027107 GCA_018584345.1 Thuja plicata | reverse complement strand
CCTTTTTGATCAATTCGTTGTGTTGATTCTGGACTTTGATTTCATGCTTCAATTTTTCATTCTCTTCTCTTAGCTCACCAATGATCTATATTCTTTCAATGAGTTTTGTATTTAATCTGTTTGCTTCTTGACCCATATGAATAATCTGGTTGGTAACCTCATGGTGATGCTCAGTCAGTCTTTGAATCTCTGATTCTTTCTCTTGTAGTTTCTCTATAATTTTCCTCCTTTCATCAATAGTGTTCTTTCTTTTTCATCTTTTCTTGCATCATTCATGACATCAATAATTTTCACCATTTGAGTCTCTTGTCTGATTTGCAACATCTTGGTTTGATCTGTCACATGTAAATTAACCTCTTGTAGACTTGTAATTTCTTCTATTGATGCGTCTAAAGCTTCACTTGTTGATGATTCTGCTATATCAAAGTTATCTTTTATTTCCAATTCTTTGTAGTCTTTCTCATTCATCATGGTTGCCATAATCTTTCTTTCATCAAGAAGTTTTCTTAGTTTGATTCTCACCTCTTTATACTACTCATAGTTTATTTGCATCTGTAACTACTCATTCTCAATAGTCATGTCCAGTCTGTACTTTTTCATTGCTTTGATCTTTTCTCTTAAGTCTTTAATATTTTCAAGAAAGAGACTTAGCTCTGATACCAATTTTTGGAACTATATTGGAATGATGTACTAAGAGGGGAGGGGTGAATCAGTACCTCTAATCCTTTTCTTGGTTATCCCATTAACCCTTAATCATCAGTTTGTAAATTATCTTATCTAACTATTCATCTTTCTTTATGTATATGCAATCATATCATAAGTTCTTTAGTATGTAATCATAAAAGAAACATTCATGAAAATAGATAACACATGACACAAGATATGATATTGCCAAAAACTCCTGTTAGGAAGTAAAAATTGTGGTGGGGATTGTTACCCACGAGACTTGACTATCTACAGATAAGAAGGGGCTAGTTAAGGCTTACAATTGGTCACTTTTGATGACCTACCCTGTTAGGAGTATTATAGTGGAGACCTGTTAAGATCTACTTCATTTGAAGCTTTAGCAACACTATTAATTGTGCACTCTGTTAAGAGATTTGTAAATAACGGTTAAGTCCACCTTCTACAAAAGGATTTTAGATGTGATGCACTTGTTATAATGCAACTACATAAGTCTTTGATCTGATGATGTATGTAATCTCTAATTTCTGATAATAGATCCAATAAAGCTTCCTCTGTATGATTAATCATCCTTCCATGATTGAATAATACCTTTATCTGCTCGTCGATAGTCTCTGTGTGTTCTTGACAACTCATATGATCTGTTTCTAAACTTTGCATGAATTTTTCCTTTTGCTCCTTAGATGCTCATCATGGCTATCAACAACAATGAATTCAAAACTCATAATTGATTTGAACATCTATTTATACTATATTTTGGCTTAATTCTTGATTCACGCTTCGCAAGTTAACTCTAGATCCAAGGTTTACAAATTGACCTTGATCTTTAGTTACATATGTTTTAGATCTGTTAGGGTGCTTTAAAACATTTACATAAAGATTGCTTGACCCTCAAGTTATGATTTAAAACAAATAAAAACTATATAAATAAAATTACATTGCTTTATCTAATGTGTAAAACTTAGATCCACTATTTGCGGGTTCTCTAACTGACTGTCGGTTTTGACGGTCGGTTTTCTTTGTCATCGGTGTTCCTTTCTTGAGCTGGTCGTCGGGTATGCCTTTTTTGCTCTGTCAATTTTGCTCTCAAAACTCTGTCGTCAGTGATGATCTTAATGTAATATTATTGACCCATCAATGATGTCTTGTTCACTTCATCAGTGCAACACTTGGCAGTGTTCGTCGGTCAATTCCATACTGAGCATTTTCTCATGACCTTTGTGTTCTATCGAGTATGCTCACTGTTTTTTCGATAATTCTTGTAGTCCACCAGTAATGCTTGTACCGATGATCTCTATCAATGTTTTTCACTAAGTGTACTAATGGAAAAATTAATGTCATCAATTAGGTCTTAGAACCTTGTACACATTTAACAGGGCTTCAATTACCCACCAAGAGGAAATTTTCAAATCAATTTAAAAATCTTACAATAAATGTAGAATATTATTTGGAGGTTGTAAAATGTAGTTTTTTGTGCATCTGGTCACATACCTTTCACAACAAAAATGATTAGATTTTGGGGTTGTTAATTCAAATGGACTTTTTGCACCTCCTTGATCAAGAATGATCATGTTCCTACCGCCATGCTTTTGTGTTTCTTTCTTTTTTCTTTCATGCCCTAATTTCTTTGTGTATTTGAGTCATGTTTCATTCAGATTTTTTTTTTTAGAAAAGGCATATAGCTTGATTATATTAACAATATATAGTAATTACATGATAATGAAAGAAGGCTCTTATTAGCCTTCTTTTCAACATGCTTTCTTTCTATATGATACTATCCTACAGATTACCCTATTACAAATTTGTAGACTACCCTATTACAAGTTTGTAGACTACCTAAAGAAAACTAGCTCAAGATTTTACCGTAACAGACTACAATTCAAGATATTACATTATAATTTCATTTTTGTATATCCCATTAAAATGAAATTGTATTAATAATAACCCCATGGTGGTAATAGGAATCACCATATACCTTGTAACTGGAAGAACGATGTAGAATTTGTTGAAAAACCTTTGATCTTTTATAGCTACCATCTGTGACGAATTCTATTGCAGTCACTGATTATTAATATCCTATCTTATAAAGATTATTTAACTGTCAATAATTAATTCACAACTTAATATTGAAAAGTAACACAACTACAACTTCACCAATAAAAATATGGAAAGAAATATGCAACACAATAACACAATATTTTTGGACAAATTGTCCCTAGAAAAACCTCGAAGGGAAAACCGGTACTACATATGAGAAATATATTCAACTTCAGAAAATTAAGAGATGCAAAATTCTTTGCCTCTCACTGGAAAAACTCATACAATCTCCTAACTCCTCTTGCTGATATTCCTCCACTACTATCTCTCAAACACTATCATTGCACCCTTGCTAACACTACAAGTTTCTTCTTCAAATTGTTATCCTCCAAATGCCCCTTGACCCCCTTTTATACTACTCTCTTTGTTTCTGGTTATTTCTAGTTTCTATAAGTTTCCACATGCTAGAAGTTTCTACAAACTAGAAATTTCTACAAACTAGAAGTTTCTACAAACTAGAAGTTTCTACAAACTAGAAGTTTCTACAAAGAGTCAAATAAATAATTATTAGCAAATGGAAGAACAACTGTCCAAGCTACCAAAATAACACTCCCTCTTAGTGAGTAATTTGTTCTGTAGGACACCCAACTTATCTCTAAAGAAGATGAATTTTGCCTTCCCTAATGCCTTTGTCAGAATATCTGCTACCTACTCCTCTATAGGTATGTATTATAGTTGAACAATCCCCCATTGTACACAATCTCTAATGAAGTGATACCTGATGTCTATATGTTTAGACCTATCATGAAACAATGGATTCTCAGACAACTTGATGGAACTCTGATTGTCACAATATATCAAAGTAGTCTCAACTCTCTGACCAAACAAGGCCACTAGCAACTTCTGAAGCCATATCACTTCACATGTCACCATGCTAGCTTCTATGTATTCTGATTCTGCTAAACTCAGAGCCATAGACTTTTTCATCCTACTAAACCAAGAGATAACTCCTGATCCCAAAATAAAACAACATCCTAAAGTGCTCCTCTTGTCCATTGTACTTCCGGCCCAATCTGCGTCAGTATAGCCTATCAACTTGATACCTTCACCTTGAACATATCTGATCCCATACTCAACTATACCATGAATATAATGCAACACATGATTTTTCGCCCTCCAATGTACTCTCTTTGGCTCCACCATGAACTGACTAAGAGAGTTTACTGCAAAGGCTATATCTGGCCTAGTGTTGATCGAATACATGAGTGAACCAATCAACTTCCTGTATAAGGTGAGATCTACATCCTTCTCCTTAGAATTATCTGCTTTCCTCCAATTCATGATCATAAGTGTAGACATGGCTTTGCAATCCTCCATCTTTAATCTCTTCAATATTTCAATGCAATATTTCCCTTGCCTAAGGAAAATCTCTCCATTTGTCTACCACACCTCCATGCCTAGAAATTAGTGCATAAGTCCTAGGCTCTTCATCTCAAATTCTGCTGCAAGGTCCCTCTTGCACTCCTCTATGATCCCTAGTGAACTTGTTAGAAACAAGTCATCCACATATAGAACAAGAATGAGAACCTCACCCCCAACCACCAAGTAGTAGAGGCTAGGATCTGCCTCACTCTTCACAAAACCCATTTCTTTCAAATAAGTATCAATGCGCTCATACCCCGCTCTAGGAGCCTGCTTGAGTCCGTACAAATCTTTCTTCAATTTGCACATGTGGGTCTCTTTGTTGTGTGCTACAAAGCCTTCTTGTTGTTCTGTGCATACCTCTACCTTTAACTTACCATTGAGGAATGTTGTCTTGACAACCATTTGATGGATTTTCCATCCCATCTATGTTGCAAATGAGATCACAGCTCGTATAGAAGTATAACTAGCCAGTGGAGCAAAAGTATCCTCATAGTCTATTCCCTCCTTCTGAGAGAACCCCTTATCCACAAACCTTGCCTTGTATTTCTTGATGCTACCATCTGCACTATGGTTGATCTTGTAGATCTGGCGTGATCCAACCACTTTCCCTATATGTTGGTCTTTGCAATACCTCCCACACATCATTCTGCATTATTGAGGTATATTCCTCAACTACTGCATCTCACCAGACCTGATGTTGTGCAACTTCTTGATAACTGGAAGACTCTCTATCTACCAACTGACTGATTAAAGCCACATAGTCATTAACCTTGGTTAGTTTTCTTTTCTCTCTAGTATTCCTCCCAGGAGTTGCCACAAACTCCTGAGTATCCCTCTATTGAACCTCACAGTTCCTATTGCCAACTGTAGAGGATGAAATATCAACCTCCATATATTCTTGATGCATTTTCTGCTACACCAGTTTCTCCATACTCTGTGAACTATAACCACCTAATCCTAAACTTGTACTAGTAACTATACTTGAGCTTTGATGCCCTTGACTCGGTTGAGCTACCATTGGAGCTTCTGTTAGCTGCTTACTTTGATCTTCTACTGACAAATCTCTAGACCTTCTAAATGCCTTGTCTTCCATGAACTTGACATCATGCCAAACAATGATCTGTCTAGTCCCTAGAATGAATATTTGATATGCCTTTGAGGTTTTGTTGTACCCAACAAAGTAACCCCTCTCTTTAGTTTGATCTAACTTTGTACATGTATCCTTTGGAATGTGACAATATGCCAAACTTCCAAAAATTCTAAAGTGACTAATATTTGGCTTCTTACCTGTGAAAGCCTCCTCTGGTGTCATCTTCTCTAGTATCTTATGTGGAACCCTATTTTGTATGTATGTAGTTGTACTACATGCCTCTGCCCATAAGTAGTGTGGCATTTCTTGGTCATGTAGCATGGCCATTGCTTATTCCGATATAGATCAGTTCTTCCTCTCAGCAACCCTTTTTTTTTGTGGGTTGTAAGGAACAATCCAATCTCTCTTGATTCCTTTTTTGGTATAGTACTCTAGGAACTCTTTCCCTTTGTACTTGCCTCCATTATCCAACTAAAGAACCTTTATCTTCTTTCCTATAGAATTCTCCACAAGAGCTTTGAACTCTTTGAAGTGACTAAAAACCTCATCCTTTGTCTTCAAGAAGTATATCTAGGTCTTCCTAGAGAAATCATCAATAAAAGTTACAAAGTACTCGTATCCTCTGAGAGAATTCATCGACATTGGTCCACATATATCTGAATGTACTAGTTCAAGAACACCCTCAGATCTAGTGTCACATCTTGGAAAAGATGCTTTCACAAAATTCCCTTACACACATCATCATGCTCTATGCTTACCCCAGGAACACCTATCACTGTCTCACGAAGAAATCTAAGTGCTCCATGATGTATATGGCCCATCCTCCTATGTCATAGCTCTCCAAGATCTCTAGGGTTACTGCTGCTCACAAGTGCCTTAGGAGTATCAAATTATAATCTATAAAGGTGACTTCTCCTAACTCCAATAGATACTGGTGATTTCCAATCCTTATGCTTAATTAAAACATGCATCCCTCTAAAGAGAACATTATACCCTTTATCTTGAAGGAAAGATATAGAAACCAAATTCATACCTAAGCCTAGAACATGCAACACATCATGAAGAGGAATTACCTTTGCATTCTCCCTCTAAAATTGAACTCTCCCTTTCCCAACTGAGTTGAGCTTGGACAAGTTTCCCATAGAAATTTGGATACTGGTGCTCTCCTCCTTATAACTGGAGAAGTAATCTCTAACTCCTGTCATATGAAATGATGCCCAACTATCTATGTACCAAACACTCTGTGAGGTTGAGATAATCATGCAAGTTATGAGTGTAGACTCATCCTCCAATCTACTAGAGAGCTCATATGCACTTGCTAAATCCACCACCTGCTTCTTACCCTTCCTTTGCGGACAATCACTGACATAGTGGCCAAACTCATGACAACCAAAGCACTCAACCTTAGATAGGTCCTTCTTCTTACTTTGTGAATTTGATCCTTTACTAGACCCCTTCTATTCTTTCCCCTTACCTACTAGGGAAACATTTTCCTATTCCGCCTCACCTTTCTAACTCTTGTTGTTGGCTCCATTGACAAGACTTAGTCTAAGCTCCTCCTGAGTGAAATCGCTCCATAGTCGATCCCAACTAGGTAAGGTGTCTCATCCATTAATAACTTGAACAAAGACATCCCACTACTTAGTAAACCCATTTAGGGCTATTCTTACTAGCTTGTCTTCATTTGTCTTATCTCCAATAGCTGCTAACTCATCCTTGACAAGTCTAAGCATAGTGCGGTAACTTGTAACATATTCTCCCTTGTTCATCCAGGTATTCCTCAAATTTTCTCTGAAAATCAGCTTCCGGTTAGTGGAAGCTTTCTAGTAAAGATTCAGAATGGCATCCCACATCTTCTTCATTGTATCTAGCTTTGCGATATGTGGAACAATATGGTCCTTAACACCAACAAGTATAATCCTCCTCGCCTTGGCATCATCCTTCTTGTATGCTGCAATTTGTATTGGATCTATAGGTATAGCTACAGTATTGGTAGCATATTCCTTGATACCATTCTCTTCTAGCAATAAAGAAATTCTAGCTTTCCAAACACCAAAATTTGAGGCACCAACCAATCTATCCTGATCTCTCAAACCAGCTGAGGCCATCTCAAGAAATAAAAGAAGTAACAATTCTAAAGATGTCAAACTAGGTTTTATGAACCCTCAATTTCTTTCCTTTGCCTAGGGTAAACCTTTTCTGCCCTCAACTTAGCTCTGATACCATGTGAAGAATTCTATTACAGTCACTGATTATTAATCTCCTATCTTATAAAGATTATTTAACTGTCAATAATTAATTCACAACTTAATATAGAAAAATAACACAACTGTAACTTCACCAATAAAAATATGGAAAGAAATATACAATACAATAACACAATATTTTTGGACAAATTGTCCCTAGAAAAACTCCAAGGGAAAACCAGTACTGCAGATGAGAAATATATTAAACTTTAGAAAATTAAGAGATACAAAATTCCTTGCCTCTCACTGGAAGAACTCAGACAATCTCCTAACTCCTCATGTTGATACTCCTCCACTGCAATCTCACAAACGCTATCACTGTGCCCTTGCTAACACTGCAAGTTTCTTCTTCAACTATTTATCCTCCAAATACCCCTTGACCCCCTTTTATACAAATCTCTTTGTTTCTAGTTACTTCTAGTTGCTAGAAGTTTCCACATGCTAGAAGTTTCTACAAACTAGAAGTTTCTACAAACTAGAAGTTTCTACAATCTAGAAATTTCTACAAACTAGTAGTTTATACAAACTAGAAGTTTCTACAAACTAGAAGTTTCTACAAAGATTCAAATAAATAATTATTAGCAAATGGAATAACAACTTTCCAAGCTACCAAACTAACACCATCAACATAGTACAGAGTTCAAAAACCAGGAATGGAAGCCTTTATTCTTCTATTTTATCACCTCGGCATTGTATGGCTTCAAAGTCTACTTCATCTTGCATTTTAACATTGTTCGCACCACAAACATCATTTGCATCCACTTGAAACACAAAATAATTTAGGTCTGGAACTGGTTGTGGGTTAAGAAGAAAATTTTTCTGACAGATTTTGGTTGCCTAAATGACATTATATTTTTTATCTTCTGTGTGATTTCAAGTCAATCCGTTGAAGTACAAACTAACAATCCCAAACACAAGATTTTTCACATTGCAAAGTAGTTTTCATCACTTAGTGCAATTCAAACTTTTTGTTCTAATTGCAAAAAAACTATTTCAATCATTTTATGCAATCTTGAAAATTGAAGTTTTGATTGCACTTATGATCATAATGGTTCAAAATTCATTATGTGCAATGAAAACTTAAGTTTATGATTGCAGTTAAAGATATGACTACCAAATGTAGTTGAGACTTTAAGTCTCAACTACATTTATTGTTTATTTACACCACATTGTGCAATTAGGATTTTTAGTCCCAATTACAATAAAATAAACATGTTTTTGTGTCATCAAAACTTTAAGTTTCAATTGTACTCTTTATCACAATTACATGTGTAATTGAGACATTTAGTCCTGATTTCATTGGTATTACCTTTTTCTTCATGTAATTAGAACTTTTAGTTCTGATTTCATTACAAGGGGATTTTTGCATTGTATACATACAGTTAGAAATTCAAAAGAAGAGTACATGGTACCTTCCTTTGACTTGTAATTAGGAATTTTAGACCCAATTATAACAGTGAATCTCCTCATAGCCAGATTGTTATCTCCTCATTCATGGGAGGGGTTGGCAGCCTCATTTATTTCCCATATGTGGCTTCCATTAGGATGGGTTTATGTGTGCATTCATCACCAGTAGTGTGCGTTCTAGTATGACAATCAGGGAAACTTCAAGTATTTACTCCTGTGGGCACAGAGTATTAACTATTTTTTAGGTGAGATGGTACCTTGGTTTCTGTTAACTTGGGTGTGAAGCCAACAAGTGCAGTACAGACTCTCTTATCACATGGTTCTAGGGCTGGTTTAAAGTTTTTTATATCTCTACATGGTGTTCGTTATATACCCTTTTGTCATTGCACAAATTCATACATTTTTCTCGATTCACATTTTGGTTTTTCACGGCTTGAACGCTCTTCCTGAGGCTTATTTTTTTTATCTTCGACTCAGTTTTTCTATTTTTCTTTCTCTTGGGATGGAGTATCGGCCCCTTAACCAGCGGATTTGGATCCCAAGTCATGAGTGAGAGTGCCTTATCCCTAATGACTACCTTCAGCGCCACATGCGGGTGGCTTTCAAAGTCCTGCCTGAAGCTATTTTGGATGCAGTTCACACAGTTATCGGCGAAGTCATCTTGTTCCCCTCCTCACCCCATAGCATCATACACTCTTAGGTGCTCTCTATTTTTTTGTCTAATTTCTATGAACTCACATAAAATTATATTCCATTCATGGAAATGACATCAAGGGTGGTAAATCCTGACTTTGCATTAGCCAGAATCATCCATAAGGTAGTTTTGGACTACAATCTTAGAGATTCACAAGCTTGGGTGGGGGGCTTATTTCCACCAAGTTGGTTGGATAGGGACCTGGAATTTGTGAAAATCTACAACTCATTCAAAATAGACATCACAGCTAGGGGTTCTATAGCTTTTATGAGGATCACGGGCCCTCTAGTGGAATTTATCCCCATCACAATCGTGGCAGACGCGTATAGTCTTTTCGACAGCATGGCAGTAATTCTTTCTTTCTCGAGTGACGAGGGTTTGACAGTTCCTAATGTTTGGGCTCACTCATCCTTGCCATCTTCACCTTCATCTTTAGAATTAGTATACTCTAGCTGCCTCTGCAAGTGTCCATGTAACTGCCATGGCAAGGTTAAACCTAGGGGCTGAATATGTGCAGGTTGGTTTTTTGGTGGATATTGCATTAGTACAATTTTTTGCCTAATTTCATAGTGGTAATACGATAGATAATCGACTACTTTTTGGGTTATATAGGCTTAGATTCTAAGGTTTTTCTTTAGAATATTGCAGATACATGTTTCCATTTTATATGTCATCTAACAAAGGTGCTTTCGAGGGGCTTTTAGAGCCGCATAGGCTCAATGGAAGGGGATTTTTGAGCTTTTGCCTCTATTTCTCATTTTCTAATCTTAGAGACAGAGCATTATATGGATATATCAGGATATGGTCACATAATAGGCTCATTTCTATTTGTATCTGGCCAGGATAGGAGGTTTTCTTCCTACTTCTTTCCTCCTTGATCCTTTTGAAGTAGTTTTAATAATAAAATATAATGGCTTGTCCATTTTTGTCAAAAAAAAATAGTGAATCTTCACATATCTTCATCACTTGCAATGCAGTTTTAAAGACTTGAATTGTGACTTGGTTGGTTTTTTTTAGCTTTTTGTTCCCTTTTTGTGTCTTCTTGGGATTTTTCTCCGTATTCTTGGGTTTTATGTCAGTTTTTAATCAAACATTGGAAACCTTCAAATGACATTTATGTTTTGCATTTCAGACATGCTCATGTTCCAAGAACCTCAAGACATCGAGTATGTGGCATCTTGTAGCAGAATGAAGACCTCTTTGGTTGAGGATGGTGTAATTGAAGTTGTATCTTTATACATTTTTCTTTTTTCTGATGCAGCAGCATCTAGAGTTCAAGAGAAACCATGCATCACCCAAAAATATTGTCTAGTTTTTCCATAAGGACTATCTTTGGGTGTGGTTACTTTTTTTTAAGCAAGTTTACTATTTTAAGTAAGCTTTTTGTTTGAGCACAAATTATCCTAATTACTTCCCTGGATGTTAATTTTGGATATATAAGCTTGTCGATAAAGTTTTGTGGCTAGATCAAGTCCAATTTTGAAGATATTGATTTTTTCTGGAGGGGTGGTATAGAAGCTTTGAACTCAGTTTTGAAGGCCTTAGAGGCTCTCAAAGGGGTCAAAACTTATCTAGGATGGGTCTTTTCTATCATTGTTTTAGAGTGCTTTGAGAGGATTTCAAAATGGGGTTATAATAGATAATCTAAGGGCCAAGGGGTTATAATGGACAAAACTTTCAAACAAAATTATTAATCCCCTAGGTAGAAGGTAAGGGCCATGATTAAATAATTTTTAGAATTAGTTAGTCAGGCAAGAGACAAGAGCCAAAATGTGACAACATGAACAAAGGTAAATCTCAGATGAAAACACTAAGGGATAAATCAAAATTTCTCAAAATTTATGCAAAATGACCAAAATAAACCAATGAAAAATGACGAATAGTGGCGCAAACAATGACTAGAAAAAAGACACACAAAAAAGAATAACCACAGAAATTTACCATTTTAGGTGTCTAAAGGAGGAGCTAGAAACTTAAGACTATCATTAAAATAACATTTTTCTAATTGACCATAATGAGGTCTTTATTAATCCCTTGATTTCTCGTAACTCTAAAATCGATATAAGAAGGATATGTTTGGTGATGCTTCTAGACTTCACTGCAGATATATTCTCTTGTAAACCATTTTTGTCCATAGAAAAACATCTTTGTTATTCCTTCTTTGATATCTAAAAATCCTAGCATTTCTCTCCTTCTAGAGGTTGCATGTGATATCAACAGAAACTTATTTCCATGTTTTCCTAATCATACAATGAGAAAATAAACATCTATATTATAAAGCACTATATTTATTCTCAAAAAAAAAAATACTCTCTCTTTTTCTCTTTTCTCTTATTAGTTGTGTTTTAAAATTTACTTACCATTAAAAATGTCACATCCAAAGATTGAATTATTGTTCAAAATTCAAATATGGGCATCATAATAGAGCCCCCTAAAAATAAATCTTGTTTTGAGTTTCTGAGATGAATACAAGAGAAAATATATAAAAAAAAATTCTCAATAACAAGGTATACATCCAAAATAAATACTCTAAATCAAGATTATAATTTTTCAATATGTTTCATAACAAAAAAAAAATCTTTGCACACAACTTGTTGTTTCTTTTAGATAGAAATTATTATGGGGATAGTAAAATTTGCACTTGGTAGATATTATTTTTCTATAACTTAACAAATGAATTCAACTATTTTCTCTTTGCAAATTGTAACTCTCTTTATCTGCTAACTCTCCCATGGTCTCTTACCTTTCCAAAAATGATAGCCTACATTGATGACCTTGAAGCCTCTTTGATACCACTTAGCAAATTTAAAATAGACAATAAACATAAATTGTCTCTACACACACAAATAAACTTTTAATCCTATTCATTCAACTTGTATAAAGGAGACAATAATTAGATTGATTTTCACATGGACATTTAATGTGTACAAATTATAGGATAAAAAATAGGATTTCTAAAAATAAAAATAAACATTACAATGAAAACAACATATGGTGGTGAGGTTTAAGATGGACACCAGGGGGAAAGCTAAAATGGGGAAGAGAGTTAAGTTTGAGGAGAGAGAAAGGGAAAAAAAGAAGAAAAGCCCTATTGGGGAAGGGACTGAGAAAAGTCACGACTCTCAAGTCTCTGCTAGTTTCTGTCTCCCCTCCTTTGATCTTTCAAAGAAAAAGCTCTTTGAGGAGAAGAAAGCAGTTTCGCCACTCTTAATTACCCAGCCCCTTAACCCCTAGGAGGAAAAGGATAACACCAAGGCTATCAATGATAGCAAAGATCCTAAGGGATCCCTGGAGGACTCCAAGAAGATAGATGAAAAAATGCCTGATGCTGCGAGTGACACTCCCCATAAAGCTAAAGGACCTTAGGAGCCCCTCTTGCTTTCTGACCCTAAGGAGGAGTTAAGGAAAATTAGGGAGCAAATAAAAAGTCTAAGAGAAAGCTTTAATATGATCATGGACTTTTCTGTGAAGGTCATGCATGTGGTAGCAACTACGCTCCAACTCCTTCATATGGAAAAAGTGAATTCTTCGAGAGAAGAGCAAAAGGATGAAGAACTGTACCAGTTCCTCACGGACGACTGGCTTAAGCTCTTGCTAAGTGGTGGGGAAGGTAACCCCAAGTAGTTTCCTTTTCCTATGTTTAATTTTTTTGCCTGGACTTTTTGGTTGGGCGATGTGGGCTTGTTTGAGCTTCAGTTAAACTTAATTTTTTGTAGTGCTGGTTTACCGTTTGTTACTGTTAATGCTAACTATGTGTGTGTAAATGGGTACCTGTTGAAAATGACACAAACACTCAATATGTCATTGCATTAGCTTGAAAGGTTAGTTAAAACATGTAAAACCACTAATATTGGCCTATTGCCTTCTAACTAGAAAGAGTGTAATCATTTGCATATCTAGCCCTCATAATATGCTCCAAATCAGTGACCATTACTGTCCTAGTATGAAGGATTTGATCTAAATTTAAGCTAAAAATGAGAAAAAGCATACAATCTAGCTTTAAAACATGAAATGAAAAAAATAAACTAGCATGCTAAAATAGATGAAATGTGAGTCTAGAGTG
>MU227326.1:3968919-3996042 GCA_018584345.1 Thuja plicata | reverse complement strand
ACATTCCATGTTTTGAATCATACTTGTGGATCCACGGATTTGAATCCGCCACAAGGACATTACAAGCAAGGTGAATTTGAGTTTTGCTTTGTTATTCTTTATGCAATCTTCAATTACATATATTAAGTTTAATTCCAAAACCGGGGTTTGACCAAGGCAAACCCCTTTCCCTTGACAAATAAACATTTTTCTTGTAGGTACAGGTTCAGGACTGTAAATTCAAGGCCAGATCTGGATACCCTTTTTGGATTTCTTTCAAACTATGCGAACAGGGACACTTTCAGAGTTGAGTAGATCAAGTTGGCAAAAGTGGTACAAAGTCAACCTTTTTCATAAGATGACATCGGAATAGAAAAATATTTCTGGATTTTGTCCATCTCTGTGTTCCAGTTTGGTATCAACTATCAGCATCTCCAGAAATAGTCTATAGATCTCAAAAAACAACAATCTTTGATCTGCCATTTTGAAAGGTTGGTACTTTCTCCTATTCTTTTCAATTACTATCATTAATCATATTAATCAATTAATTTATAGAATTTAAGATCCCCTTTCTTGGTCTCTTTCCAAATAATGGATTCATTTGTGTATTAACCCTTTGGGGTTGATCAAAATTGGATCTCCTATTTGTGTATTTGAGGGTGAAAGAAAGGAGCATCTTATCTTCCCTTAATCACAACCACAATTTCAATATACAATCAATCAAATTCAAGTAAGTGTAATGTGGGGTTAAGGAAATCAACACAAATAATAATTAACCAAACTTTTTCCCCTTTACAATTGTGCCTTAGATGAAATTCAATGTATCATATTTAATATAGAGATGTAATGAGTTAATATTTTAAAATTAGGTCCCTGACCAACCCAGTTGAGATAAATTGATGTAATGTGTTTATGTATGTAATAATTTGTAATTGTGAAAGTGTGTGAAGGTGAAAGACCATGTGGAATACCTAAGACAAGACATATGAGTGGAATCTACATTTGAGGCAGATTTTTTTTGTACTTCCTTGGAACTATTTTGGCATATTAGAGACATTGTTTGTTAGTTCATGATCTTGGACAGTATGTCCTCTATGATTTGAGATTAGAGATTACTGTAAGGTAGTGATCCTTCCTTTGGATTGACATCCTTATTGTATTTGAGTAGTGTGCTCTTGGTAGTTTACCTAAATGAATGTTTATTCCCCTTTGTAATACCCCTAACAGTGCAAAGTTCTTTTAACAAAGTGCATGCATCTTGTGGGTTCCATCCCTACAATGAGTTTTCCTCTAATAGGGTTTCCATGTCAAAATCTCAATGTTATGTGTTGATTGCTATGTTATGATCTTTCTTTCGTATGTATCATTCAGATCTAAGATTAAATTTTATAAGTTGGTTAAAGTTTGATTTTATTGTGACATAGCTAATTCACCCTTGCTCTTTGTTGTGTGTGCTCCTTAAGGTATAATAATTGGTATCAGAGCTATTTTCCTCTTTGGGAAGCTTCTCCGCTTGAGGATTTTTAGGATGCCGATGTTTAAGAAGGAATCCAAGATTTGATGGAACAAATTATACTATGTGGAAGGACCAGATGATTACACACTTCAGATGTCTTAGTGAAGAATATTGGACTATTACACAAAAAAGATTTCAATCGTCATGTTGATTTTTGTACTACGAATGCTGATGAGAAGAAAGAATTCAAGTATAATATAAGAGAAAAATAAGCCTTGTATAGTTCTGTATCTAATGTTGATTATACAAATCTATTGGGATTAGAGACTACACATGTATGGATAAAGTTGGATAGATTATATGAAGGAGATTAGTTTGTAAAGAAAGATAAGTTATATAGTCTAAAAGGAAAATATGAAGTATTATTCATGAGATAAGATGAGAACATTAATACCTATATCTGTAAGATCATTGAAATTATTTATGGAATAAGATGCCCTAGTGGAACATTGGAAGAGAGTGAGATTGTTTCTATGATATTGAGATCCTTGACTCCTTACAATCATAAAGTTGTTGCTATTGAAGAATTTTGAACTACGACTATTGTGACAAGAGATAAATTGGTTGGTAATATAAATGCTTCTTAAATGAGTGAAATTGGAGATAAATTTCCTAAAGTTGAACTTGCATTTAAAGATACTATTTCTAAAGATAAGAAAAGATATGATCCTAGTGAAATTTCATCTAAGATTGGTATATATGCTAAGGAATGGGAACAAATTGAGCAAGAGGAAAGAAAGCTTTAAGAGATTGAAACCCTTTTTGCATAGAGACTACCTAAGTGATCTTGTAAGTATGAAGTAAATTTTCCTTTGAAGTATTTAACATGTAATAAGATTGGTCACCTCACATGACTGGAGACAAAAATAAATTTGTGATACTTGAAGAATACAATGGTGGAGTTGTTCGATTTTATAACAATACTCCATGTTTGATCAAAGGAAGAGGTTCAATTACACTTAATGGTAAGAGTAATATTGATGATGTTTAATATGTTGAAGGTTTAAGGCATAATGTTTTGAGTGTTGGACAGTTATTTGATAAGGGCTATCACTTGGAATTCTAGAATAGAATCTGTAGAATCATTGGATGCACTGAAATTGAGATTGTATCAAGTACAAAGACAAGAGGCAATGCATTTAACTTGAACAATTCAAAGAACAAATGTTTAATTGCTAAGATTGATGACAGTTGGTTGTGGCACAAGATATTTTGTCATGTGAACCATGATAACATTGTGAAGATAAGCACTACTAATGCAGTAAGATGTTTACCTAGATTTTTGAAACCTAATAATGCGATGTATAATGAATGTCATATGGGTAAGCTAACTAAATATACTTATAAAAGTAAGACTTATTCTTTGAGTGAATTCTTAGATTTGGTGCATACTGAGTTGTGTGGTCCTACTAGAACTAGAGATTTTTATGGAGATATATACTTTATTCTATTCATTGATGATTATTAAAAGATAATGTGGGTTACATATTTGAAAGGAAAATATGAGGCATTTGATGAATTCAAGATTTTTAGAGCTATGGTTGAGACTAAGATAGGTATGAAACTGAAATGTCTGCGATCTAACAGAGGTGGAGAATTTACATCTAGAGAGTTTAATTCATATTGTGAAGAGAATGTAATAAAGAGGAAGATGTGTGTGTGTGTGTGTGTGTGTGTGTGTGTGTGTGTGTGTGTGATTTTATGCACCTGCGAAGAAAGACACAACACTTCAATAGATCGTCATGTTAGTGAAAAATCATAAAAAGAAAGGGTTTGACATAAATCTCTAAAACTGATCTATTGCTTCCTATCTAGTAGGAGTTTGAAGAATGAAATAATATGCCCTTAGATTATGCATTTATCAATGACATATACAAGGTTCTAGAATAAAAGATTTTAAATGAAAACTAATCTAGTATGCTCAAGAAATGTCCATTTTTAACTCTAAGATGAAATATTATAACAATACAAATAAGAAATAAGCTAAAATGTAATATAAGTCCCTAAAATATGAGCAACATAAGTTTTCTCTTTCAACTCTCCAAATATGGGAAGTATAAGAATGCTTTCAACTCTAAAAATTAAGGGCCATTTGCACTCAAAATTCATCCAATTTATAGAAGAAATGGAGGAAGGGGAGAAAGCTCTAGAAGGGAAGCCATTAATGAGGGTGTAAGACTGATTAATGTGGAGTGTGGAAGAGAATGTGTAAGAGGCATAAATGATTCATTTATGAAAGCATTTATGAGGCATGGGAGAGGGTTTAAGAAGCATGGGTGAGGGTTTAAGGTCAAGATTGAGAACTTTGACTTTAGAGGAAGGGTTGAATTCCTAATCACAAAATTAGGAATGTGACATCATTAGGAAGTGGGTTAGCATGAGATTAAGATTAGAAGTAGGCTTAGCATGGGTGACGGGGCTGGGATTAGTTTGAACCCAGTGTTAAGGTTGTTGAGGTAGGTTAGTCTAGAGGGAATATTAATGAAATGAATTATATTTAATATATTCATTCAAAAATAGGAAAATTAATTATTTAAGCTTTTGATTGCTTTTGATAATTAATTAGGACTGTAGCCAATTAATTAGATTAATTTAGGCTAGGGGATAGGCTTTTGCAAGTGATGAGGTATAATTAGGGTTTCATTTAATTCCTCTTAAATTAGTTACCTTAGCCATGTTTTGATTTGAATTGAATTGATTTGATTTGATAGGCTAAAGCAACTAATGTAAATTAGTGATTAAATGACATGTGATTTGGATGAATCATGCTACCCGATTGAAGAGTTGTCTTGACATAATTGGGGGTATGATTACACTTAGGGAAAATAGGGTCTATAGTCAGAGAAATTGAATTAGGGTGGCTATATTTGCCTCTATTTGAATTGATGTGCAAACAATGCATTGATTCCAAGAAATTTTTTGATGTTGACTTCAGAAAGTTTGATAATTTTGCTCATGATCGAATGAAATTCCTGATGAGATCAGTCTCGCACTTGTTTGAACTAAAATGATAGAATTAAATTTGAAGTTGATTGTCGTACAAAGGTAAATAAGCAAAGATCCTAAAGATACCAATTATGAACTTGGTTGTCATCCAAAAATTGATAGTACCGACTTTGAACTTGATCGAACAAAGGTCAGTACAAAGCTGCTAGGAGATTTTAATAAGAATCTAAGAAAAAGGTAGACATAAGATATCCAGCTTGTGAGAACAGAAGCCTTCAATCCAAAAGTTCTGACTTAATCAAGGAACCATCATGCCTTTAGTTTTTTTATAACAAAGTCATTTTAATGTTGTTTTGAGAAAGAATTTGATTGGTTATAATGTGATCATGAACCCTCAGGAATGAAATTGAAGGAAAGAATAAAATCCCTCTGTTGAAATGATGTATCACTTGCAGTGATCGGTTAGGTCAAGAAAGAAAGGATTAGAAGAAATGAAGGAATGAAGGTGTATTAAACACACGGGTACTAAGTGAATTATGTGAAAAATGTGAGTTTTGAGTTTGAGTAAATGATGTCAGACCAAGATTTGTGGTGAAATTTGTAATTTGGATGATATGGAACCGGGAAAATGGATTTTCAAAACATATGGAGCAATTCTGCATTTTTAGGAACTGTCCTAAAAAATTTTACTATGTTGTGTAAAATGGCATAGGCACCTTTGATTCGGTTCCCGATTGATCAAAAAGAGAACAAAATGAGTTACAATTGTCTACGAGGAGTTTTGGAGCTCCTAAATAGCTAAAAAAGCCCAATATATATCTCAAAAATTACTTTTTAACTATTCATTTTCACTTTTACCCTTAGGAATTTTCAGAGCTCTGTAGAGAAGATGGTGGTCCCTATGAAGAAATATTATTTTGAGCTCAGGCATCGACATCAGTACCTGACCGGCTATGCACCTCTGATAAGTACTCGTAAATCTACCCTATGAATTTTGCAATTTTAATTTTTATGCATTTTTGTGGCATTTAGAGCCAATTTAGTTTTGTGTCGAATCTGGTATTCCAGATCAAACCCGGTCAATCCCTTTTCGTATCCTATGGATGCAAGAATTCTTGTGTCATATCCAGGATTTATTGGATCATACCTTCTTTCTCAACTTTGTGCCATAATTAGTGGATTTAGAATGGTTTGTTTTTTAATTGCATCATACCCATGTAAATAGGGTTGTATGCCGCATCTTGTGTCATACCCTGTCCATTTGGTATCATATCTGGGATGCCCCATCGTATCCTAGATTTCAAGAATTGTATCCCGTAAAAAGGATCATACTTGGTAGATCTAGAATCATTTCTGGTTTTTAGACTTAGAATTTTGAAAAATATGACCTATCTTTGATCTGCTGGCTAGAAAAATATTTAATGAATTCTTTTTTGTGGAGTTGTCATAGATAGAGCACTGATTTTCCTTTGTAATTGCTATTTTGATGCGAAAATAGGTCCCTTTTGAGGTTGTAGCATTTTGAGGACCATACCCTAGGCATTTCCTCACCTTATCGTGACATTTTACAGATGATGAGCTAGATATAGTAGCCTGAGTAGGTTTACAATATTTGATAGATTTACCCAACATTAGCGTAAACCAAGGGTTGTTGATTGCTCTTGCTGAGAGATGGCACTCAGAGAACAACCCCTTCCATCTCTCAACTAACAAGATGAATGTCACACCAGAGGATGTGTGGTAGATACTTCAAGTTCCAGTTATGGGTCGCAAGGTGCCATTTAAGGCAACATCTGTTGTTGCCATTGGTGTAGCTTGTTGTTTCTTTGGAGATGATACCATTTCTCAAAGATACATCACCTAGGATTATATGTGTGATCACTATGATCGCCTATCTATATACTTGGATGGACTGCTTGGTGGCATCCTGATGCCAGATAGAGGACAAGATGGTTTTCTGCTAGGATGGGTAGATATGCTGGAGCAGATGGTTATTTCAGGATGGTGATTTGCATGGGGTAGCTACATTCTTACCCATATTTATAAGGATCTCCATGAGATTGTATATCATTATTCTCAAAGTATGACAGTAGGGATACTGATTCTTCAGATCTGGGACTGGGAGCACATCCCAGTTACATGGTCGGTAGTAGACAGGCAACATGCACCAGAGCAGCCTTATCTGTATATGTATGCAGGTTTTTTCCAGCACCCCCATCTAGGCAAGGTAGAGTACTAGCGGCACCTTTTCGATGATATGAGAGTAGTAGTATGGCGACCATACTTGGAATGCAAGGAGTTGGGATCTGACAGTCAACAGATGCCATTCTTCTTCTAGAGATGGTACTTGATTGACCAGACCTGATACACCATAGAGAATTTCTTACATACCCATGTATTGAGATAGTTCAACCATTTATAGGGTAGGAGTCAGGATATGACAGTATATGAACGGATCAAAGATGAGACACCAGAGTGGGTTCCTCAGTTTATGTATGAGATAGCTCATCAAAAGATCAGGGATATGGTTGAATTTGCTTGGGACCTTCGATTAGATGTTGCAGATGCAAGTTGTTTCGATGGATATCTAGCACAGATACTTCAGCATCCCTTTTGACAGTTCACAGTACTAGATGAGGCCATTCCTTGTGTCAAGGACCCTCTAGATTATGATCCTACCAACAATTGTCTAGCCAGAGGTAGAGGAGGAGCTCAGAGAGATTGGGGAGTTGGAGATAGGGATGGTGGATGAGATGGGAGGCATCCTCCTCAAGATAGAGGACAGGGTTCGGATGATGAGGATGATGGCAGAGATGATAGGGGTGGAGGTGCAGTGGGTGGTAGTGGTGGTGCTTGTGGCAGTGGAGAGGGTTGGCATACCCAATTAAGATTTGTTTCTCCCTAGATGGATCCAAGGCCATTACTTATAGGAGAGAAACATAGACAGAAGTAGTGGAATGCCCTGATGGATAGGCCACAGGATAGACCTACAAGACATGACACACCTAGAGGTTTTGGCAGGGATGGAGATCCTTTATCACATTGTGAGTGGGAGAAAAAGTAGATCGGGGCTAGGATTTCCACTTTAGAGGGTAGGATCACCATAGCAGATGCTTTGCTAGTGGATAGAGATGCACAGCTCTAGCGGCTCAGTGTAGGGAGAGACACATAGGCTTGGATTTCCATACTCCAGGGGCAGAGAGAGACATATTATTATGCTCTATATCATGAAGTAGTACAAGAGGGAAAGAGAGACACATCTTTTTCATGTTTGGCTCAGTAGTCAGAGGGGGCCATGCCACCACCAGCCGCTCCATTTATACCACCTTCTCCTCATCTAGATCAGGGAGAGGGGGGAAGTCAGAGTTGATGTATCATGTTTGTATCATTTTGGTTAGACCATATTGTATATCTGGATCTTTTGTAGATTATTCTTTTGTTCCTCTATATGTATACATGTATATCTGATTCATACTAATATTCAGATACTCTTTGTGTAGAGAGTTCCATATTTTTTATCTGATCCTTTCCTAATATATCTAAGATAGTTGTTCTTGATCCGATACTCTTTTTGTAGACAATTTCATAGTTTTGATCTATTTTCATGATTTGATATATATCTAATGCAATTGTTCCTGATTCTAACATGTTCATGGATTCTCTTTGCTTTGATAGATGTTTATGTTTGATGCACATGTGATGTATGTTTATCTTGGTCTCGCGATGAGTTTAGGTTTAGATGATGACATCATTTAGGCTCATCTAATTTATTACTCACATGAATGTGTTTCAAATGATACTAAGTGAATATGAAAATGAATGTTTTTGAAATTTTCTTTATGAAAATAAATGTATGGATGCACGTAGGATGTAAAATTAAATGTAATGCTTTGAATGCTTTGTTTTTGTATTTTCCTCTTTTCTCGAGCATGAATGTAGAATGTATTACATGGATGTGCAATGACATTAATATCATTAATATTTTATGATATAATTAACTTGGATTTATGAATGAAATTAGAAATCATTTTGAGCTCAAATCCCTTATATTGTTTC
The DNA here is from genome assembly GCA_018584345.1 of Thuja plicata. Classification (NCBI taxonomy): domain Eukaryota; kingdom Viridiplantae; phylum Streptophyta; class Pinopsida; order Cupressales; family Cupressaceae; genus Thuja; species Thuja plicata. Next base: position 3,987,545 of record MU227326.1, on the reverse strand, counting down.
TTTCTTTTTAAAAAAAAAGAACGAATCATTCAATCTCTAAATACATCTACATGCAGACTCTTAGGACTATCACTGATTTGCAGATATTATAACATTTTTATCATCATTGGGTTCTTTTTGGAATGGATACCACCTGATACTACAACTGTTACTAATACCCATCGATATTATGAAAGTATAAATACTATGTGTATTGGATGTAATGTTGAAAGTAGACTTAGGCATCAAGGCATAAAAGCCAGGATGACAAGTTAGTCACATTCATTTTATTATATTAGATTCTATGTACGTGTAATGTAATATATGTGACCTGTAATGACCTTGAAAATTTATATCCTTGGGTACATTATGTTTCATACACCTTAGTGAGAATCTGAGTTAGAAATCAGAAAAGGAAATTGTTCCAACCTCACCATAGTTTACACATAACAAAGATCAAGATATATGTGTCTATCCATTCATGTTGGCTGCTCTTACCATAAACATCCAAGTTAGGTGAATTTTATAGGATCATTTGGAACAATTACCATACACAAAAAAACAAGAAAACATTATGCCCCTTGTCCTTGCAATTCTTTGTCTTTGTGTAGATGTCATGGAGTAACTCGGAAGACATAACAATCATCAATTAAGAATCAATCAAAGAAAATTTATAACTACTTATATGCCCCTAGGTAAAGCATCATCGAAACATAAAATATTCATAATCAAAACAATATCAAACTGTGTGTTTAAGTAGTATTGAGACATACTATTGATTCATTTTTTTCAAGCGCGGTAGAGATTCATCAATCAAAATTTTGAATGTAAGCAATATGTTTTCCTGTCTATGTGCATACAAAATTAATCGTGTATTATTTTCAATCCATGTAATCTCTTAGAAACATTGTGTAAAGTGTTGAAAAACACTAGTTTGTTTTAAGGTCCTGGATATCAAGTGTTTGAGAAACACTAGGGTGATGTTTGTTACCATTTTGGAGAGGTGAACCATCCTAGATAAGACACTCAAGACAACCTAGCAGACATGAACTGACCAAGCTAGCAGATATGCCCCTAGTGCAGTATGACTATTCCTAAGACACAGATGTGGACAAATCCCAAGCAAGGATAAGACATATGTAAGGAATCAGAGTCACCAAATAGCATAGGTTTGAGATATGAAGTTTAGGGTTGCCAGTGTACTGATAGATAGAGAATGAAGTTTGAGTGATGCCTATTTACTAGGTTTTCACCACTCAGCAAAAATTTTTCTTCCTTTTGCTACCAAGACGCCTGTGTTACCAGGTTTTTGTCAAGGCACCCTTTTCTCTTTTCCAAATTTTTTGCTATTTTTGCTTTTTGAATATTTTTGTAGTATCAAGGTGCTTGTTTGCCAGGTTTTCACCAAGGATACCTTTGTTTAGGACTTTTTTCACTATTTTTGGATTTCTTTAGGATCAATTTTCTAATTTTTTTAATATTTTTATTTTGGTATTTTCTGAGATTTTCACTGCACAGGCTCTACTAGCCAAACATCAAGCCTCGAACCACTTTAAATGTAGAGTATTAATGGGATCTGAGAGAACTTCTCCCTTGGGCATAGCTAGCTAATAAGATCCAGTCCCAAAAGTTGCAGTAACGACATAAGGTCCCAACCAGTTTGGTTCAAACTTTCCATTTTGTTCTCTATTAGGCTAATTCATAGGATTCTCTTTAAGAATGAGATCCCCCAGTAGAAAGTGTTGTGGTTTAACCTTTTTATTGTACCCTTTTGACATGCATTATTGGTACACTATTAGATGGTCAAACGCCTGTTGCCTGCGCTCATCAAGTAATTCTAGTGCATTCACCCTATCAATGTGGTATTGTTCATCAGTAACAAGACCTTGTAAAGATACCTACAAAGATAGGATTTCAACCTCAATAGGTAGTACTGCTTCTACGCCATAGATGAGGGAAAATGGAATGGCTCTAGTTGGTGTTCTAATGCTTGTTCTGTAGGTTCAAAGTGCTAGATTTAATTGTAAATGTGAGTCCCTGCCAGACTTACTCACAGTTCTGTGTAGGATTTTAAGAATATTCTTGTTAGATGTTGCAGTCTGTCCATTTCCTTGAGGGTAATAGATTGAGGAAAAATATCAAGTGATGTGAAATTGTGTGCAAAGGTCTTCGATGTCTTGGTTTTTAAATTGGCCCCCATTGTCTGTTACAATTGAAGAGGTTATCTCATATCTACAAATAATGTAGTTCAAGATGAACATAGCCACCTATTTTCCAATTGCTTTGATCAGTGGCACAGCCACAACACACTTCGTCAAATACTTAGTGACTGTAATGATGTACTTGTGTCCACTTGAAGAATTAGGATATATTTTTCCAACCAAGTCAAACACCCATTGATGAAATGGCCAATGTGTGATGAAGGGTATGAGTTCTCTAGTAGGAGCATGGATAAGAATTCCATGTGTTTGCCATTTATGACATTTCTTTGAAAATTTATTAGCATCTTTTTCCATTATGGGCCAGTAATAGTCGACTCTGAGAAGTTTCTTAGCTAGTGAAAAGCCATTTGAGTGTGGCCCACAGATACCTTCGTAGACTTCTTTTAGTGCGTGATCTAACTCCTCATGCTCTAAACATATAAGAAGTGTACCATTGAGACCTCATATATAATTTATTAGTAATGAGGACATAATGTAATGTTGTCCTAATCAAGGCTTATTTTTCATTTCTAGATAGATCATTGGGAATAGTTTGGTTAGTTAGGTAAGCAATGATCTTAGTATACCAAGATTGGTCTTGGGTGTTTAAAGCACAAATTACTTGGTATTCAGGGGTATCAAAGGCTGGGTAGGATAATTCTTCCACCAAGAATTCATAGAAGAATTGATGTTCTTCTAATTGTAACATGGATTCTAGTGTATCCATAGCATCTATAGCTTTATTCTCTATTCTAGGTACTTGCTGGAACGTGACAAAGACAAAGTATTTATTTAGGTCATCAACTAGTTGCTTGTAGGGCATCAACTTCTCATCTTTAGTTTGATAATCTTCATTTACTTGATTGATAATGAGCTAGGAGTCACCATACACATGTAACTCTACAATCATAGAAAGTTTTTAAGACCATTTACCAATGCTTCAAATTCAGAAATGTTATTTGTGCATAGAAACAACAAGATGTAGGACTTGGGTATTTTGTTGCCTTGAGGAGTTATGAATAGAACTCTTGTGCCAAAGCCTTGTTGTGTGAAAGAACCATCAAAGTAGATCTTCCATGGATACTTAGTTAGATGCATAATTGTCTCATCAGGAAACTCAATTCTCAAAGGTTCATCATTTTTGAGTGGTGAATCCGCTAATTGATCAGTGAGGACTTGTCATTTAATAGCCCTTCGATCCACGTACTCAATGTCAAATTCACTCAGAATCAGGACCCACTTTGCCAGTCGTCCTGTTAATATTGTCTTGATTAGGAGGTACTTCAAAGGATCTATCTTTGCAATGAGCTTTAACATATGTGATAGCATATAATGTCTTAATTTTTGTGATGCGAAGACAACTGCTAAGCAAGATTTTTCAATTATGTTGTAATTAAGTTCATAGGATACTAGTTTTCTACTAATGTAGTAGATTTCTCTTTCCTTTTTAGTTTCATCCTCTTGTGCCAAAAATACTCCCAGTGATGTGGCTATAGATGAAATATATAGGAGTAATGGCTTTCAATGAATGGGTGCCATAAGAATAGGAGGAGTAGCTAGATACTCTTTTAATTATTTGAAGTTGTTTTCACAATGTTCATCCCATTTGAAGGGGACACCTTTATGTAGCAATTTGGTAAAGGGTTGTGCTCTGTCTACAAGTTGTGACATAAACCTCCTGATTGACTAGAGTCTCCCTTGTAATGTCTTCATTTGACTAATGTTGAGTGGAGGAGTCATTTTTAGTATAGATTTGAGTTTCTCGGGGTCTACCTCTATTTCTTTTGCTGAAACAATAAACCCTAAGAGCTTTCATGATTGGACCCCAAAGGCACATTTCTTTAGATTGAGCCTGAGTTGAAATTTCTCCATACGATCCAATATCTTCCACAAGTCTTGAATATGAGTTTTCCTTTCTTTTGATTTAGCTAAGGTATCATCTACGTAATCCTCCATGTTTTTATGCATCATATCATGGAATATAGTAGTCATAGCTCTTTGGTATGTAGCACTTGCATTCTTTAACCCAAATGGCATAATGTTCCACCAAAAGGTTCCCCATGTGCATGTAAATGCAATCTTCTCTTGATCTTTAGGAGCAATTTTAATCTGGTTATAGCCTGAGAAACCATCCATTAATGAGTACATTTGGTAGCCTGATGTTAGATCTATGATCATATCAATGTTTGGTAGTGGAAAATCATCTTTACGATATTATTTATTTAAGTCTCTAAAGTCTGTACAGATACTGATAGATTTATCTAATTTAGATACTAGTAGCACATTAGAGATCCATCCTGCATAAGTGATGACTCTGATGAGTCCAACTTTCAATAATTTTTCTAGCTCTACTTTTACTAGTAATGTAACATGAGGATGTATCTTTCTTAGTTTCTGTTTCATGAGTTTGATCCTAGGAGCTATAGATAAATGGTGCATTATTAATTCAGGATCTAGTCCAGGCATATCTGTGTAAGACAATGCAAAGTTGATCTTTTTCTCTTTTAGGGACTCAGTGAATTGTATCTTCTCCTTGTCTGACAAAGATTTTTCTAGGTGAACAATTTGAGGAACTTTAGCTGTGCCCAAGTTAACTGGTTGTGGTGGTTCTATCAAAACTAAAGATCTTTATTGAAAGTGCTCAAGGAGGATATCAAGAATCTCATCTTTTGGCACCTCTGAGAGGTTTTCACCATAAAATACATCTTTTGTTTTACTATTTTATAATCTGACACTACCACAATGTGGTTTTCACCATCACTTCCTTTCTTCTTTTTTATTTTTCAATTTGTGACTTAGAAACTTGATATCCTGTTATGACATGTTCACGCTCCTTGCATTGGCGGAAGAAGGGTAAGGTTCACAAGCATTTAGGTAGCAAGCAAAAGTGTAGTCATTAGGGAAGTATAGGATAGGAGTAGGATGTATATTAGTCCAAACAAGTAGGTCCAGGTTTATTAAAGACAAGGAGTCAAATTTTTGGAAGGACATCATCACGTCAGCGTCAAGACTATTAACTGACATGACATGTTTTGTTATGTCTATCTCTTCGATGTTTAGATCAATAAGAGTTAGGTAATCATTATCAAAGTCATTATTAAATATATGTGGATTGAACTCTAGTGGTTCATTAGTGGAACTTTCATCTTCATCTCTCTGTAGAAGGAGGATCCTAGCTTGTAACCTCTGAATTTATTCTAGGTCTAGGAAAATACCAGTTTCTTCACCAATGAGTCGGGGAAGAGATACCTCCTCTACTTCAGGAATATAAAAATTGTTAGGAGCAGTGTTAGAATGATCTCTTTATTCTGATGGAGCTATGCACATGTGAATCACATCTATTTCAATGTCCTATGTGGCAACAGATAGATCATCCCACTCATAATCATGGGAGTCTATTATTTCATCATCAGACCTGTTAAGAATTCAGCAACAGTTACCTAATGTACTCTATTAGACCCTTGTAGATCAAAGTGTGGTAAATCTAAGACATGTGTGATTTTTACCAATTACCCCCAATTAGGATGTGAGTCATGTTGTTGGGATGTGTCTTTAGTAGTTGTTTCCATCAATGGCACCTCTGGAGTGTCCTTTGTTGTTTCTTCTACCTCTTGACTAGTAGCTGGTGTGAACAAAGGGATATGAGTGTTTTGTTGTACCTTAAATCATGGAATATATAATTATCCTTGATATTCAGGATTCATTGTACCAATATGTAATAATCTCTCATAGGACCATTTTTCTAGTTCTATTTATTCTTCTCTATCACTTTTGTCATCAAAGATCAGACTATCCCTTGGAGTAGGGTCTTCAGATTTAGTATTGAAACCTAGCCCCATTTTATCTTTGGTATCCTTGAATTCCATGTGTGTAGGTTCAATAAGTCCTTTTCCTTTGTCACCTAAAGGTCCTTTTCCTTTATATCCCATTTGTTTGAGGAGATCGTATCCTTTACCATACTTTCCTGGGGATATTTCCACATGTTTTACCTCACTTTCATTTTGTTCACCCTAGTAAAGCCAGGCCAAGACTACTTGTTCTTCACTGTCATCCCCTTTAGAGGTAGATTCTTTAACCATACCAGTTGCTTTCTGAATTTCTGGCTTTTTAGATGTAGTGGGTGTGAGAGATGGGGATGGTTTCCCATAGGATCTTGGTGACACTGGAAGTTCTCTCAATGATGGGGTCATGTCCAGCTTGTATTCTCCCATACTATTTTCTTCAAGTTTTAAGGTCTTTTTAAAGCCTTTCATAACCATGTCTTTGGTAGGCTCAGGTACAATTTCTTTTGGAACCTCCTTGTTACGCGGGACCATACTACTTGTTTTAACATTGTTGCAAGTATAACTAGCATCTACGGGAATTATCACTTCCACCCCATTATGTGGGAACTTGATACATTGGTGGTAAGTAGATGGTGCAGCTTGCATTTCATTGATCTAAGGTCTCCCTAATAGTATGTTGTAAGCCAAGGGTAGATCCAAAACTTGACATATGACATTTCTTTCAACCGGTCTCATTCTGATGGGTAGAACAATAAGACCTTTAGAGGATCTTTCTTCTTCATCATAATATTTGACAGTGATTTTGCTTCTTGAAACAATGGTTTGTTCTGAGAGACCCAGCTTCTTGATTGGATTAAGGGTACAAATGTTCAACCCTGCTCCTCCATCTATCAATACGCGTCTAACACAAGGTTTATGAATTAGGACATCAATATGAAGAGGTTGATTGTGTGGATGTGTTAATTATTTATCATCTTCTTCTGAAAAAGAAAGTTAATGTGACACTGAGATGTGATTAACCATTGCTTAGAATATGTCTAAATCAATGTTCTTTGGTACATTTGCTGCATGTAGGGCTTGTTTAATAATTTCCTTATGCACCGAGGAGATTTTAAGTAACTCAAGAATGGAAATTTGAGCAGAGGTTTGTTGCAATTGATCCACCAAGTTATAGTTCATTGTGGGAATAGTAACTGTTTGTCTCATTGCCCTAGGTTTGGGAATAGTGACAATGGGCACCATGGAAGTTATTGCTGGTTTTGATGAGGAATTAGGTCCTTTGATCATGACTTGTGCTTGACTTTGGGTTACCACATCTGATTGGAAAGATGTGTTTTGAACATCTTTGATAGTGACCACATTAATTGATTCAATTTTCATGTCTAGCATGTTGATCACATTATCGTTATTAGAGTAGGTTTAGTTTACTTCATTTTCTTTTCCTTTAGATGCTTCCCCTTTCTCATAATAATGGAATGGCTTTTTAAATGGTGTATGGTCCTCATTAGTGGTGTGCCCTTCCACTTTGATCTTTCCTCCTTCAATAAGGTCTTGGATAACATGTTTGAGTTTAAGATAATTATTAGTCTTATGTGCCTTGTCTTTTTGAAAGACACAATAGGAATTGTCATCCCACCATCTTGGTTTGACTTTTGGTTCCCATGGTTTTGAATCTGGGATCATGAGAAATTTTTTGTCCAAGAGTGTCTTTGAAACAGTCTCAAGAGGTTTTCCCAAAGGAGTGAATGTTCTTTGAGGTTTTGAAGTCCATGGTCGACCCTTGTTATTCCCATTGGTTGCTTTAGGTAGGGAGGTTGTTACCTTGGCATCTTTACTTGCTTGCATGCTATTAGTCAGATTGAACACTACTGGTTTAAGGTGAACATTAGATGCATCTACCACTCCATCGTTAACAACATTCTTGTTTTGTTTCCACCATTTAGGCTTGTTGTTGGAGTTGGTAGACTTGTTAAAAGTTTGGAGAGTTATTTCTCCCTTTTTAACCATGACTTCTTCAATACAGATGGCATTCTTGATCATCCTATCAAAGCTAGGTGAAACTTGAATTTGCAATGCGTAGTTCAACTCAAGTATCAAGTTATTAACAAAGATCTCTATCTTTTTTGATTCGGGAATAGCCCTTGAATACCTTGCAAACATTTCCCTCCACCTCTATAGAAAGTGTGTAAAAGATTTGCCGGTTCTTTTCTTTGTGTTACACAGATCCATTATGGTTACATCATGTGGTATATTATAGGAGTAATGTTGAATAAATCATTGAATTAACTCCTCGAAAGGTTTTACCTTAGGTGTGAATTTTGAGAACCACTCGATAGCATTTCCACCTAGGATTCCTGGAAATAGCCTCATTAGGTATGTAGGTTCATGCATGTACTCTATGCTTAGAGCACAAAACTCCCTCACATGGTCATGTGGGTTAGTCTCTCCTGTATACTTGTCATATTTTGGTCTTTCCATGCTGGGAGGAAACAAAACCATATTAATACTCTTGTCAAAAGGAAATGGACAAATGGAGTCCAAAGAGTATTTTGTCTTAGGTTTAGCCTTCTCTTATTTGATATTTGCAAGTTCACTTTGCATCAAGGTTAGTTGTTTGGCGAGAATAGAGATAGGAGTTGACACCTCCTTTTCCATTAGTTTTTCAACATCAAAATCTTTAAGTAATTTTATGCCAGTCGATGCTAGATGGAGAAAGCATTTCTCTTTGTCTTTGTCGATTATCTTTTCCAATGTTTTTTGAAATTTTTTTCTCTGATTGAATTTATTGTATTCTTCTTCAGTAATGCCTTCGTCACTGTCTGAACCAAACAAAGGTCGGTCAATATTTTTTTCTTCTTCGCCATCTCTATCTTCTTATTTTTGGTTTTCATCATTGTCGTATTCCTCAAAAGCATTATTCCATTCGTGAGTGGTTCTTTCCATTTATGAGGAGTCTAAATCGAATAGGGAACTATGAGATGTTTCTCCTTGTTGAAAGTGTAGTGATCTTGGAGGTATTTCTGATTATTTTGAAATATACTTGTTGTTTCTTGTGTTAACCATGTATTTGTATCTCAACTTTGTTAAAGTTTCCCAATAGTGTCAAGTAGACTCTCAAATCATTCAAGTGAGTGTGTTTAGGTAGAAGTGTTGTTTGTGTTTTGGTGGAAGTAAATGATTACAGTGTCAAAGGGTTAGAATGCCCTGATAGTGAGATGGGAATCAATTTTTTTTTTGAAAAGTGAATAGACCACACATATTGAGACAGATTGTGAGAAACTGATAGGACATGCAAGGTGAACCTAAAATTTTTTTTTGACACAGCAATACTGAGTCTAGAAAAAAAGCAACAAGGAAAGACTAATGAGCCAAAAGGGTATCTAGATTCACTAAATTTTTTTGAGAAATCAATCTGCATCTGCCCACTATCCTAGATGTGAGCCTCTACATGTGAGCCAAGAAATATAGGATGCAAGCTTCTGATGAACTAAATGTGACCTTTCTTCCTAAATACGATGCAATGCTAACCAGATATGATTCAAGATACTAGATGTGATCTTGCACAACCTAATGTGAGCTACGATAGACTAAAAATGATTGTTTACTATTTTGGAAATTTGGTGTCTAATTTGTCTTGAAGTTCATGCAAATTTGACTGATAATAGGTTGTTTTTGCATCTTTCTAGTGAGTGAAAAATATTGAAAGTAGCCAAAGGATTGAATTTTGTTGCTTGTTTGAGTGACTTATCTTGTTGATGAACTTTCAGACACATCAAGCAAATTTGCATTGTTAGGGGTGAAGAGACACATTCTTACGCCCTATTTTCTAAGTAGAGGATAAAAAGCCTTTCTTGTAGACTTAAGTACACACTCAAATGATAATAAGAATATGGTCATCACCAAGCATGCAATGGCTCTAGACATGATGCCATATTAGCCAACTCTAAATGCAAGTGAGGGAACGATATGATGAGTGTCTTGGGGCAATTACTTTTCACCTTGCACAAGGATTATCACCCTTTTGGGGATGAATCAGGTAGTTCAACTACAAAGTTGGTTGTTTATGATGGGGAAATCCATTCAAAACCATCTCCCATAGAATTGCACAAGGAAAAATTGAGGCGTATAGCCCTATGAGTACTCAAATAGGTGTAGTCTCACAAGCAATATTCAAGCGGCTCCGCTCTACACAAACCCAAGCATGTTCAAGGAATGGTGTCAAAATTCCAAGAACAAAACTGATTCCATCTTCTAAGGCTTTGGCCTACAAGGAACAAATTATTCATAGTGAGTTGGAAGGGTTGGTGTAAACGTGTCCTCACTTGGGTCGTTCCTGGGAGATTTTTTCCTCGACTGGCAAACCCTCTACCTTTTAATAAGCATACAATGGATTGTCAAGCGTAGGATTTCTAGATTTCTGATTCTTTGAGAGAAGAAGAGAATAATCTCCTAGTCCATGCCATTTGATCCCAAAACACTTCAAGCAAAGATCATAAGTTAATGAAAGCATAAATACTTGAAAGCAAAGTTTGTTTTGTTTAGTTTCCCCAAAGTTAGGTGATTTGCTTGTTCAATTACTATCCAAAATTTAGACAATGAAGTTTGATAGTTCAATTAACTGTAATGTTAAATTATTTGTGTTGTCCAATTTCATATCCAAAGGGAATTATACGATGTAACTTGTTCAATTATCCCACAAGATTAGTGATATCTTTGTTCAATTTCTGATCCAAGGGAAATTTAAAATAGTGAAGGTTGTTCAATTAGTCCCACAAGTTTAGTGATTTTCTTTGTTCAATTACAATATCCCAAAATGAATTAAATGGTGAGTTTGTTTTCCTTGTCCATTTATCTCCAAATTCCTTCACAAGTATTAAACCAACTTTTGATTTTCTGATTTTCCTTTAAAGGAAAAGAGCATAGTAATCTAGTTGTTTTAACAAATGATTAGAAAATGTGTTAAGTGTTTAAAACTATGAATACGGGAAACAAGTTAATCTATTTAAAACACCTGCAAAAAACAAATTAGCAAAGTCCTTCCACCTTCTTATCACCAACCTGCAAGCAAGAGTTAGGTTGTTTCAAGAGAAAAAGCACAACAAATCAAAACAAAAGTGGTTAGGCAACTGGGTTTTCAAAATTTTAGACTAGATACGAGCCTAGAAATCTAGGAAATGACCTTATCTACCATATATGAACCTTTGCACCAGATACGATAGAACACAGACCAGATACAAGCCTTTACCAGAAATAATACAGGATATCCAGGATGCGAGCCTAGATTTTGAGATGCAAGGGCCCATCGTAGATGTGATCCTTTACCACCAAAAATGACTCTGTACTTGAAACATGTGAAGATAAATTAGTGAAAAATGGATGCAAAATGAGGCAAAATATGAAATTCGGCCCCACGGTGGGCACCATAAATGTGTGAAATTTTATGCACCTGCTAAGAAAGACACAACACTTCAATAAATCATTATGTTAGTGAAAAATATAAAAATCAAGGGTTTGACATAAATTAGTAATACCGATCTATTGCTTCCTATCTAGGATTTTGAAGAATGCAATAATATGCCCTCGGATTATGCATTTATCACTGACATATACAACCTAGAATGAAAGATTTTAAATAAAAACTAATCTAGTATGCACAAGAAATGTCTATTTTTAACTCAAAGAGGAAAGATTATAATAATACAAATAATAAATAACCTAAAATGAAATATAAGTTCCTAAAATATGAGAAACATAAGTTTTCTCTTTCAACTCTCCAAATATGGGCAGCATAAGAATGCTTTCAACTCTAAAAATTAAGGGCCATTTGAGCTCAAAATTCATCCAATTTATAGAAGAAATAGAGGAAGGGGAGAAATCTCTAGAAGGGAAGCCATTAATGAGGGTGTAGGACTCATTAATGTGGAGTGTGGAAGAGAATGTGTAAGAGGCATAAATTCTTCATTTATGAAAGCATTTATGAGGCATGGGAGAGGGTTTAAGAAGCATGAGTGAGGGTTTAAGGTAAAGCTTGAGAACTTTGACTTCAGAGGAAGTGTTGAATTCCTAATCACAAAATTAGGAATGTGACATCATTAGGAAGTGGGTTAGAATGAGATTAAGATTAGAAGTAGGCTTAGCATGGGTGAAGGGGTTGGGATTAGTTTGAACCCAGGGTTAAGGTGGTTGAGGTAGGTTAGGTTGGAGGGAATATTAATGAAATGAATTATATTTAATATATTCATTAAAAAATAGGAAAATTAATTATTTAAGATTTTGATTGCTTTTGATAATTAATTAGGACTATAGCCAATTAATTAGATTAATTTAGGCTAGGGGATAGGATTTTGCAAGCAATGAGTTATAATTAGGATTTCATTTAATTCCTTTTAAATTAATTACCTTAGCCATGTTTTGATTTGAATTGATTTGAATTGAATTGATTTTATTGGATTGGCTAAAGCAATTAATGTAAATTAGTGATTAAATCACTTAGGAAATTAAATTTGATTTGGATGAATTATGCCAGCCGATTGAAGATTTGTCTTGAAATAATTCAGGGTATGATCACACTTATGAAAAATAGGGTCTATAGTCAGAGCAGACCAAATTAGGGTGTTTACAGTATGCTCCATGGGCCCCACAACACATTGGTATTGCAAAAAGAAGAAACAAAAGAATCCTTGACACTGCAAGGACTATGATGAATTAAAGATATGTTTCACAGATCTATTGGAGAGAAGCTATTAGCGTAGTTTTTTATACACTTAATCAAGTTCAAATCAAGCATTGTACTGGTAAGAATTCTTATGAGCTTTGGTATGGTGATATTCCTACTGTAAAGTATTTAACAATCTGATCCTAGAAGTGATGATGGAATTATTATTGGATATTCTACAAAGGTAAAAGCTTACAAATGTTATAATCATAGATTGAGAAATATTACTGAGAGTGCTAATGTGAAAGTGGATGAAAGTAATTAGAAACCACTTAGACCTTCTAGTTATGAATCAGATGATGAAGAATAGAGTGAGATTGTGCAAACATAGAATCTAAATTAGAATCACAATAGATCGGTAGAGCAGAGAGAGAAGTTGGAGATGAGGAAGAGTTGGAAACACAAGATTTGGCTACAAATGCAAATCCAAAGAATCTGGGGTATGTAAAGTTCAATCATTTAGAGAATTAGATTATTGGTGATACAAAACAAAGGTGTTTAGACTAGAGGAAGAATTTCCAGGAATAAAGTTTATTTTATTTCTAATATTAGGCCTAAGGATGTTGATGAAGCATGCAAAGATGATAGTTGGATTAAAGCAATAGAAGAAGAACTGGAATAGATTGAAAATAATAGGACATGGATTCTTGTTCCTAGACCTGTGGACAAGAATGTGATCTCTACTAAATGGGTATTTAGAAACAAATTTAATGAAGATGATGAACTGGTTTGGAAAAAATCCAGACTTCTTTGTAAGGGATATTATCAAATGAAAGGTATTCATTTTTAAGAGACCTTTGATCTTGTTGCTAGAATTGAATATGTTGGAATATTCCTTGCATATGCTACTTACAAAAATATCAAGGTATATCAGATGGGTGTTAAGTATGCATTATTCAATTGAGGGTTGGAAGAAGAAGTATACATTTAGAAACTAAATGGTTTTCTCTTGATTGATAAAGATGACATGGTTTTCTTATTGATGAAAGTATTATATGGATTAATATAAGCTCCTAGAGCCTGGTATGCATGGTTAGATAAGTATTTATTGAAGATTGGTTTCAGTAAGGGTGCTGCTGACATTTATTTATATTTCAAAGTTATTGATAATAATATTTTGATTTTTGAAGTTTTTGTGGATGATATCATTTTTGGTGGAAATGACAAGTTGAGTGAAGAATTTTCTAATGAGATGAAAAAAGAATTTTAGATGTCTATGATAGGTGAGATGAAATTCTTTCTTGGATTGAAAATTAAACAAATGGATAAAGGTATTTTTATTTTTCAGTGTAAGTATGTGAAATAATTCTTGAATAAATTTGGTATGGATTATTCGTAACCTGTTGGTACACCTATGATAACCAGTTGTAAGTTGACAATGATTGATGATACTCCTAATGATAGTTAGATAAGGTACATATCAATGATCAATGGGTTTTTTATATTTGACACAAACTAGACTAGATATTATGAATGATGTTTGCATTTTTTCAATATTTCAAGTAGAATCAAACGAACCACATGTTGTTTCTATTAAGAGGATATTCAGATACTTGAAGAGAATAATTGATTAAGGCTTATGGTATGGTAAAGATCAATATTTCACTTTGAGTGGATATACTAATGTTGATTCGGCTGGTAATATGGATGACATAAAAGAACAAGTGAAGTGACATTACTATTGGGTAAGATATTAGTTTCATGTGAAAGTAAGAAACACATTTGTATATCACAATCTACTACTGAAGCTAGGTATCTTTCTAGTGCTACTAACTTTACACAATTAATATGGATAAAGAAAATGTTGAAAGATATCAGAGTGATATTGCTATCTACTATGACAATTCAAGTGCTATTAATATTTCAAAGAACCTTCTATTACATTAAAAAAAAAGGACATTTCTATCAAATATAATTTATTGAGAGACAAATTCAGTGTGAAAGAAGTGTGATTGGAGTATGTATCTACTAAAGAGAAGATTGAAGATATTTTCATGAAGCCTTTGCCAAAGGATACTTTTGAGTACCTCTGAGGTAAGCTTGATGTGATGGCCCCTCATATTCATAGTTATAAATGCATCGAGATGTATCAATAATGTGTGCTTATAGAGATTTCATTCTTCTTGATTGATGTTTTGTTGGCTACTCCTTAGGGGGAGTAGTGTACAAAAATATTTCATGATTAATTCATGAGTTTTGTTGTTCAAAAATATTTTCGTATGATAAGTGTTGTTCATATATTTGGCCTCTATGAATTAGTGCATACATGAGCCTTTGTCATTGATGTCAAACAAGGAGAGATATCCATGTGAAAAATAAGAAATATTTAGTTAGAGATATTTAGTATGAGCCTATGAGGGAGAGCTATTGCACATAATGTTGGTATGGTTGCTGATATTGTTTCTTTGTGCATTGATTGAACATTTCACATCATATTTTGTCATCAAATCCAAATGGAGATTAATTAGATATTGTTAATGTTGTGCATATATATTTTGGCATTAATTTTTTTTCCTTGATGTCAAGATATTCCTAGCATTGAAGAATATGTTCCTGGTTTATTCAGTGAGAATTTTTCTGTGGTACATCTACTATATTGAAGATAGGATGTTGTGATCGTACAGTTATGTTTAAGATTGTCTGTACTTGATATTGTTTAGTAGGTATAGGTTTGGATGTTGATTTATGAGAGTTATGATAGATCTATTAGAGAATACTATTTTGTTTGTTTGGGTTGACAAAGTATTTTATTATTTGGATCGATTATGCAATATTCTTGGTTGCACACTTTGTTGTCAGTTCAGGACATGGATGTGTATCCTCAACTTGAGTGGTTCATGATTTGGATGCTGGCAAGCTACTTTTATTTTATGATAGTGGTTCCTCATTAGTGTTCCTAATGAATATCAAAGATAAGTGAACGAATTATATGATAGATATGTTCTTGTTGATGTCTTGGTACTTCAAGTTTGTTATTGATGTTTCTTGATCATTTACTATTCATTTTGTGAGATCACAATCAATTTTGTGATTGGATTTGGCAGATTTCATGTGGCGTGTTGATGTTAATTTGAGTTCTTAGATGCCTTGGTGATGTAGTGTGTTGTTTGGGGTTTGATCTATGAATTTGGAGGATGTTCGAGATATTGTTATGGATCATTTCTATGTCTTAGCCAATTTTTAATGGATCACATTTAGTATTGAGAAGTAATGAGTTAATGTTTTTTAATTAGGTCCATGGACAACCTAGTTGGGATAAATTCATGAAATGTGTAGATATATGTAGTCATTTGTAATTTTGAAAGTGTTTGAAGGTGAAATACTATGTGGAATACCTGAGTGAAGAAGTATGAGTATAATCTACAATTGAGGCAGGGGGTGAAATCACAATAGTGTGTCCCACTTTTTGGGACGAAGGATTTCAGACTTCCAAAAATAATTTATTTTTTGATGCCATCGATAAAAGTATCCTCTTCGAGAGAAATGGTTAATAGGCTTTGCACGAAGTGGTTAATTTTTGACTACCCATTTCATTTTTACCATTCACTATTAGAGATTTTGTGGACCTGGGGCTTAGAGCAAACTCATGACAACTAGTATGACTTCAGCACCTCTCGAGCTTCTTCGACCTCTTGTGATTGTTAGTAGTATCAGGTACACACATTTTTTCTCATTTTTTAATGTAAATTATATGTTTATATTTATTTTAGTTAATTATTTATTTTAAATAATATTTAGTTTGTAGAAATGTTAGAAAATGATAGTTGAATTTTAGAATGTGTTAGAAAATTATACTATTATGTTAGAAAATCATAGTAGAATGTTAGAAAATCTTAGAAAACATTTAAAACTCATAGTATAAATGTTAGAATATGTTTGTAAATGTTAGAAAATTGTAACTTGGTATACATTAGAAAATATAATCAAATTGTAACTTAGTATACATTAGAAAATTGTAACTTAGTATACAATAGAAAATATTAGAAAATTGTAACTTAGTATACATTAGAAAATATTAGAAAATTGTAACTTAGTAAAGATTAGAAAATATTATAAAACATTAGAAAATATTAAAAAATTATAACTTAGTATACATTAGAAAACATTAGAAAACCATAATTAGAATGTTAGCAAATGTTATAAAAAATTGTAACTTAGTATGTTAGAAAATGTTAGAAAATGATAGAACACCATAGTAGAATGTTAACAAATGTTAGAAAATATTTACAAAACATTAGAAACCGTAGTAGAAATGTTAGAAAATGTTAGAAAACATTAAGAGATCTTATAAAATTTATTAAAAATATTTCTTTTTAAATTGCTTTTAAAGTTAGTAAATTTATTAGGAATCTCTCTCTCTCTCTCTCTCTCTCTCTCTCTCTCTCTCTCATGTAGATATATGATTTAGAGTTACATGTATATATGTTATTCATGTAGAGTTAGATGTTAAAATATTACATCCCTTAGTACATGTTCTAGTACACTTTAAGACACTTATAGGACCCAAGTAGTACACCTTAGGACCCTTTAGGACTCATATTGTGACATAAACCTTTTTAAGAACACAAGTAGGACCTTTTGGAACACCTAGGATGACCTATTCAAACTCTTTAATCTATACCTAGGACCCTTAAGATCTAATAGGACCTATTAAATTACCAATTAGTACATCCAAGGACCCTTTAGGACTATTAGTACACCATATGTCCCTGTAGGACCCATATTGTGACATAAAACTCTTTAAGAACCCTTATGATCCTTAAGACCTAGAATAAGACCACTTAAGACATAATAGGACCCCTTAAGACTTAATAAGACTATATGAAGGTAAAAGCATAATAGTGTGTCACATTTCAGGACCACTTATCAGCACAACTAAATTTGAGTATTTCCAAATAAAAATTATTTTTTGTCAAACATATGGTCTAGCTAGATTCATTCTAGCTAAGCTAGATAAGTGATTAAACTTTTCCAATTGGAAATGTGTATAAAATGCATGTTTTATACCAATTAACAAAGAAATAAAATTAGTTAAGAAAATTGATATTTCAATAACCCCCTACTCTTTTAAATGATATTTAAAAAAAAAACCCTTTTGTAGAGCTCACAGTCAAGATTATTGTCATAGAAATTTTATAGTATTTTGATTAGATCTAATATATTATAATTTCAAAATACTACAAGTAGGTATTTTAACATTCGAGAAGATGTTGCCTCAAATAAATAAATAAATAGTAAATAATATATAAAAAAAAAATTGTATTTAACACTAGAGGAGAGAGTTCTCTTGAAGAATTTGTAATTTTTTTTCTGAATGTTGTAGATTTAATAGGGGAAATTTGGTGGGAGATGAAAACTGTCGATTTTAGATAAGTTCAACTTTGAGCAGTTATAATGGAGAAAATATACATTGAAAACCAAACTGTCTTCTTTTCTGCACTAGTTATACATTTTATCTATAACAAATTTTGAAATCAGGGGAAAAATAGACTATTTGCACATACTTATTTGGTGGGAACTAGACCCCAGATTTTTAGTATTTTTTAGGAATTGAAAAATGGACTTCAAAAATTAAAAAAAAACTATGTCAATTCTTGTTCAAAAAAATTCAAAAAATTATAGGCATAAACTTCATCCATTTTCACACATTTCATCAATTTACATCATCCTAAAATTCTAAATACAAATACCACTTTTTATGTCATTAAAGTTGAACAGTTTGCATACTATGGTCCTTTTCCTTTATAAAAGTGTGACACAGGTTTGCCAGACTTAAGACCTAATAGGACTAATTGTTGGAAATATAGATGGAGTAACTAAGAGGGGAGGGGTGAATCAGTTACCACAAAAATAAATCCACAAGTCCCTTAGATGTCTTTAATATATAATGTTGTTACTCGGTAGATTAACTTATCATTGTTCATTAAACATTCACAGTTATTGACA
>MU227326.1:3950444-3962784 GCA_018584345.1 Thuja plicata | reverse complement strand
TATCAAGTCGGCCCAATTACAAGTTTCAATTAATAGATATTACATTGGTCGACTGTACAAACATTTCACAAATAAAATCCTTCGCAGGCCGACGCAGTCCAGAAATGATATTCCAGTGTTGACCAACTGATGCTCGGTGAACACTGCAGATTCTGAGAAAATCCTTTGGTAACCGAGCGAACTCGGTAAAGACTAACTTTTTGTCACATATTCTTTGATGACCGAGTGAACTCGGTAGTAACTAACTTCTCGGTATAGTATTCTGGAGCACTTGGTAGATTCTGTAAATTGCTTCTCTTACCGTCTGAGCTCGGTAGACTCGGTTAACTGCCTTGCTGAACATTCTGAGCTCGGTAGACTCTGTCTAATGACTGATATGACATTTTTGTAACATCAAGGACACTACACAATTAAACAATTGTTTCCAACACTAATATGATCTATTAAAACCAATTAGTACATCGTAGGTCCCTTAAGACTTAATAAGACCACTTACTTGACCTAATAGGACCTATTAATACCAATTAGTGTACATCAAAGGACCCTTTAGGACTATTAGTACACCCTATGTCCCTTTAAAACCCCTATTGTAACATAAAACTCTTTAAGAACTCTTAGGATCATTAAGACCTAGAATAAGACCACTTAAGACCTTATAGGACCCCTTAAGATCTAATAAGACTGGACTTAAGACCTAGTAGTACATCCAAGGACCCTTTAGACCTATTAATACCAATTAGTACATCCAAGGACCCTTTAGATGTAATAGGACCCTTAAGACATAATAGGACCCCTTAAGACCTAATAAGACCACTTACTTGACCTAGTAGGACCTATTAATACCCCTCAGTACATCCAAGGACCCTTAAGACCTAATAGGACCCTTATTATGACATTAAACTCTTTAAGATCCCTAAGGATCTTTAAGACCTAGAATAAGACCACTTAAGACCTAATAGGACCTCTTAAGACCTAATAAGAGTGGACACAAGACCTACTAGTACATCCAAGGACCCTTTAGATGTAATAGGACCCTTAACACCTAATATGACCCCTTAGGACATAATAAGACCACTTACTTGACCTAATAGGACCTATTAATACCCCTTAGTACATCCAATGACACTTATGTCCTAATGGGACCCCTATGGTGACATAAAACTCTTTAAGAACTCTTAGGATCTTTTAAGACCTAGAATAAGACAACTTAAGACCTAATAGGACCCCTTAAGACCTACTAAGATTGGAATTAAGACCTACTAGTACATCCAAGGACCCTTTAGACCTATTAATACCCCTTAGTACATTCAAGGACCCTTAAGACCTAATATGACCCCTTAAGACCTTTAATAAGACCCCTTAAGACATAATAAGACCACTTACTTGACCTAATATCACCTATTAATACCCCTTAGTACAGCCAAGGACCCTTAAGACCAAATAGGACCCTTATTGTGAGATACAACTCTTTAAGAACTCTTAGTATCTTTAAGACCTAGAATAAGACCACTTAAGACCTAATAGGACGCCTTAAGACCTAATAAGACTAGACTTAAGACCTACTAGTACATCCAAGGACCCTTTAGACCTATTAATACCAATTATTACATCCAAGGACCTTTAAGACATAATAGGATCCCTTAAGACCTTTAATAGGACCTCTTAATACATAATTAGAGTATTAGGATAGGTATTAATACCAATTACCTGACCTAGTATTGTAAATTCAACTATAATTATATATATATATATATATATATATATTCATCTATATTTTTTTCCATTTTACATGCAATTATAACATGTAATCAAGTACTTAATTGTTAACACTTAGATTTCATGTATGTTACATCTAGATGACCACTCAAGATGTACCTACCCATGATGTACTAGCTCAAGATGCACCTCGCACTCATGATCTAGCCACTATTTTTCAGACAGCTCAGATAGACATGGATCAACTTAGAGAGGACATCTGTACATCTAAGCCAAATGACATATATAGAGATATTTGAGTCACTATATTGAGGATTTTAGAGGATATGACTTATAGATTGAGATCCCACTCTTCCTTCACACGACAAGTTGTTAATAATATTTTTAGAGAGTTGAGAGGTGAGGTATAGGGTGATGTTTCCTTGGAGACAGTCTAGAGATGTGTCCCCAAGAAAATCATCAAATGATAGGTTTTCCCATTTTATGATGGGAAGCCCAAGGTGAGGGCATATCATGTTACATGGTGTGCAATTCCTTAGATCGCACGCATGATATACCCTCATTTTCTTGCAGTACATGGTCGTTATCCTAATAACAACCAGATTCCATTATATTTTTCACACTAGTTGTACGCTAAGTTCCATTTGGGACTCAGGGTAAACTATATAGATCTTCATGGATATTACGGTCAGGGGCATGGTAGAGTTTTCGACCATGATCAATATCATAGGGCAGATCAAGTTGTATGTACTCGTAGAGAGATAGTTGGGCACAGGACTCCAGTAGTGGTACCGTTGATGGCTTCTACTGCAGATAGAGTGGTTATTTTTTCCCAGAGGGGAGTAGTGGATAGGATAGGGGAGATTACATTTGCAGCCACCTCCATCACTTCAGATATAGTGGGAAGATATATTTTTACTAGACCAAGCCAAGGCAGATGGTCTATTGAGGCTTCATCTAGTACTGTTGTAGGGGTCAGTGCTGAGGAATATAGAGCTGCTGGTCTTCCTCCACCTGGAGAGATACAAGCGCTTTCTAGCCATCATATTCATTTGGATTTGGTGCTTTACTTTTTTGAGGATCTCCTATAGTCATACTCTTATATTGCACATGTAGACACACAAATTTGACCAAGTGTCCTAGTATCATCAAAATATGCAAATCTCAGTAAATCTCATCAAAATGTTTCAAATTCTTCAAAATGGATCGAAATCAACTTAAATGGACATTTATCAATCAAAGTGGGTTAAATCAAATTTAAATCAAGGGATTAATTAATCATGAAATAAAATAATTAAATACAAGCCTAAAAGGATCAATCAAATTATGTAATTGATTTTAATCAATTAATTGTATAGTTTTAAATCAAAAATCAAAATGAACCTATTCCTTACATGGCTAAATTAATTAAATGATTGAATTAATTAAAATCCTAATATATTTTCAACACAAATAAAAGAGCCAATGAGAATTGAGAACACACTTGCACATGGATCACTCCAATTTTGCTTCTCAACCTCTCATTTACTCTTTCAAATCTCATCCAATCATTTTGTCCCACCCTTTGAGGACAACATTTAAATGGTCCCCTTATTTGAAACCATTTGAGAGATCAAACTCAACAAGGATTAACCCATGATCAATTCACTCTACCCCCTACCCTTGAGATTTTACAATAAATATAAGCCATTTTCAAGCATAAGGTGATCCTAAAAAATTTGAATGCAAAGCATCCTCATTATAGGCAATTTCATAGCATTTTGTGCAATATTTAGAGCATTTTGTAGAAAATTGAGAGACCATTTCAATTCATGAGAGCATTTGAATTCATTTTGTAACATCTTTGAGAGAATTGAGAGCTAGATTAGGCATTTTAACATCAATTTCTCATTCTAGGAAGGTCACTAGTAGAGATTAAGGCTGAGAGCTCTACTTGAAAAGCCTAGTTAGAGAACCATGAGATGTTATGAATTTTAAATGCAATTCTTTAGATTAATTTTTTTATTTATTTCCATAGAAGTATGCTTAATTGTCCTAATTTCATGAAGGTGTATTAACTCACACACAAATGGCGCCCACCATGGGGCTTTAGGCCTCATTTTCCATCGTTTTATCAAGTTTTGTGTGTTTTGGATTCAATTTTATGCTTATTTTGTAGGATACGGGTAAAATGATGCGTATGAAAAATCTGATGATGCCTGTGAATAGTTAAATGATGCGTGTAGTTTTCACTCTTTTTTTGTCTTAAATTCTTTCACCACGTATGAGACAAAGTGTGATGCATAAGCCTGTAAAGTGTCACCTATGAGCTGCAAAGTGTTGCATGTGAACTATCAACTGCCACATGTGATCTTTGTTATGATGCATTTTAAACGTTCTGTAATGCCTCTAAAATTTACTTTATCACCTATGCATTTTTAAATGTCACGTGTTAAAGTTTTGATTTCTCTCTAAATGTTTTAAATGCCGCTTACTAACAGATAAATGCCACGTATTAGCTGTTAAATGCTGCTTAGTGCTTTCTATTTTATTTTGCTGTCAAATCATTAAATTTTGATTTCTAATTCTTTGTCTGTGTTTTTCCCATAGATGAGAAAGCACAGGAAGGTACAAAAACTAGAATTTTGAGTTACAAAGCCTAGCAAAGAGGTAAGAGCACAAACTAAACATGATAAGAAAATTCAAGCTTCCAATATTTTAGAAAATTTAAAGGAAGAAGAACATTTGTATGATCATTATATAAAAGTATTTTTTGGTTACAAAAAGAAATTTCCTACTCTTTAATTTGATTTCTTGTTTTCGAGTTCTTTAAGTTGATTTTTGCAAATTTTGATCAAAAATAACTTAGGAGCATGTTATCAAGTTCATTTTCAAGTTTTTCTTCAAATTGTTGGCTGTGTTGACTAATTTTTTGGAGGAGCCAGAGTGGGAACGATTTCCACTAGGTGAGTAGCAAAAAAAGCAAAAATCATCAAAAATGCGCCTAGCCTTGCTAGCTTCAAAAATGAGGTACTTATCTTAACAAGCTTGCATTTATTATATTGTGGCATTCATTTGAATATAGTTTAATAGGAAAAAACCCTATTATTGTCCAAATTGAACAAACATTAGGCATATGCTCTCCACTTTTTGAAGTACTGGATCAAAAAGCCATACGTGTGAGTTCAATTTGGTAGAAAGAAAGAGAAGGAATTAACCAAACATTTCCATTTTAAGAACCTCCTTGTCAAGGGGTTGAAAAAGAAAAAAAAAGTGCTTGAAGTGTTTGGAATGAAGGAAGACAATAGGGATATTCTCTTCATTGAGTGAATCAAACTCCCAAACTTATTGGACTAAGTTCATTTTATGCTTTCCATATATGCTAGATTAAATAGAACTTTAGAGGGCCTGCCTCCCGAGAATTCCTTTACAAAGGTGGTGAGAGGGAACAATCCAAAGTGGAAAATAATCACTTTAGCCACGATATCATCCAACCTACTATAAATAAATGCACTTTACCTTAATCAAAAAGTGACTAAGTTGTGTGCAAGTCATCCTCACTTCCTCGAGTAGTCCTTCAGGATTGTGCAAAATCATACTTTTGTGCATGTGGGAAGCCCGCAAGGGGGTAAAGGAACATGACATGATTTTGAATGGAGGTGTCATTAAAACCCAATTAAAATATTAAACCTACCTTCTAGAGCCATTGTTAAAAGCCACATTTATTTGACTCTAGGTAGATTGCTTGGAAGACTTTCTTGTGATATACTTGTGAAAACGACCGAGAACATACACTTTTAGTGTTGTTTTAGGGATATGATGCAAATTTGATGTGTGTGTTGAGTTTGTATTTCATTTTCAAGAAAGAATATTCTCTAACAGATTTGATCAAAGACCTTAAACTTTTAAAACATAAAAAAATTTAAAATTCAACTTTGATTGGTAAAGTGCTGCGTATGATCATTTAAACGATGCCTATAGATAGTTCTTGACATGTAAACAACTAAAACGATGCCTGTCATCTATCAAAAACCACGTAAGTCACTTGAAAGTGCCACCTAGAAATAATTCAATAACACCTATCAATAGGCAAATACCACGTACTAACTGCAGAGTGTCACATACAAGAATTCCAGTCAATGCATACTAACATTAAAGTGATGCGTACACAACATGAAGTGACGCCCAGAAACAAAGAAGGGAAAATAGTGGATATTTACCGAGGGTTTGAAAACAAGATACCTGCATTTTTGGATACCCTTTTGGACATTTTACTTCTGTGTACTTTCAACTTGATCACAACCTACCATTTTTGGACATTTCACAAAATCATCCAAGGATTGATCATTTAAGTGAAGACAAAAGCCTAAGATCTTTATTCAATTTATGTTCATGCTAGATTTTATGTGATCTCATTATATCAAGTCTACCCTACAACCCAATTGATCCTATCTAAGGCAAGAGTGTCCTTTTCCGAGTGATAACTTTACTTCTTCAATACCCTTACAAGAACCTATAAAGGAAACGAAGCCAACAATGTCTTTTCCATTTGGTAACATGGACACCAATAAAATCAACCATGATAACAAAGATACAAACATCAATGGAGGAGGAAATGTTGATCCTGACAACCAAGGGTCAAACAAAAATAACATGGGAGGAGGAAACATTGACCCTAACAACCAAGGGTTAAACCACAACAATCTTGGAGGAGTAAATATTGACCCTAACAACCAAGGGTTAAACAATAATAATAATAATGGGGGAAACATTTACCCTAATGGTGAAGAAGCAACCAATGAAAAGGTCAATGAAGCAATGCAAATTCCCTTCTTCATGAAGCTCATGGGAAAAGTGTTGGAAAAAGACAAAGAAAAATACTTCCTAGACCTAGCACAAACAAGTCTCAAACTTCGCCATGACTATGATGTCAATCAACTTAAGAAAAAAGAAGCTAAGGCTAATACTATTGATATCATGAATAAACAATTCAAACTCTTCCAAATGCAATTGGACACAATGAAACAAAGCGGGGTTCCTAAACCCTTTTGTATCGAAGCCTTGTGTCCTTTTCTATTTGATAAGTCATTAATCATGGTTCCATTCCCAACTAATGCTCTCTCCTAAATACAAAAAAATGAAGGAACAACTGATCCTCAAGATCACTTAAGGGAATTTTTCTCATTGAGCCTAGAGTTCATGCATGATACAACTTACCTCATGAAGTTATTTCCTATAAGTTTAGGAGCCATGGCCATGGAGTGGTTTTTGAAGTTACCCTCCGGCATCTGAACCTTCAAAGAGTTGGCCTCCAAATTCATGACTCATTATTCCTACAATATCAAACATGAGGTTACGATGATAAATTTATGTAATACCAAGCAATGAGAGGGAGAAGGATTCCTACTTTTCTTACAACGATGGAGAGTGGTATTTTCTAGATACCCTCGAAGTGTACCTGAAAAAGAGAATATGGTTTATTTACACCAACTCTTGAAAGAACATTCACACCTTTGGGTGAACCCCTTGAGAAGGCACTAAGAACCCTCGTTTCTAATAAGCTTATTGACTTACCTAGAGTTCAACTATATGAACCACAAATCAAACCTACATGGTGGAGCGAGTCAAGTCATTGTGAATACCATAGAAATTGAGGACATAAGAAAAATGATTGCATGCATTTGAGACATGTAGTGAAAGACCTAATTGACAATGGTGTGATAAAGGTAGAAGGCCCTCAAAACAATGAAGATCACATGGCCTTTAATACTTCTTTCTAGAAAAATGAAAAAGGTGAATCTTCCAACTCAAACAATGGAGGGAACAATGGCAACAATTCGAGAGGAACCAACAATGTAAACTTTGCCCATACCTATGACAATACTATTAATGTCCTATCCGGACATGATAGTACTATAAATGTTGTGGTAATCAAAGAACAACCTATTCAAGAGTCCTCTAATGTTGTAACTAGGGGGAAAGCAATGAAAGTTACCCTACAAGGAAGTCCCCCTAAAACCTTTGGTCTTACTTCAACAACCACTTTGGCTAAACCAACATCTTCTTCAATAATGCCTTACAGTTTGGTGGATCAATTGCATAAAACTCCAGCACAAATCTCTATTTTCGAGTTGTTGAAACTATCTCCTAATCGAAAAGAAATATTGGAAAAAGCCCTATTGGAAACTAATGTTCCTATAACCTTGGAGGATGATAAGTTACCAAATATGGTGGGACACCTCATAGCTCCTCATTTCCTTTCGTTCGCCAAACAAGATGATATGTCTATTACCCAACCTCAAAATTTTCCCTTCCATATAGAAGTGTTAATCCAAATGCATAGGGTCAAGAGAGTTCTCATTGATGGGGGAGCCGGTCTCAATATTTGTACATTAAACCTTGTCAAGTCTTTAGGGATATCTGAATCATCTATTGACCCTAAGAAGAAAATTACCATTAATGCTTACGATGAGGAAGAAAGGTCTTCAAAAGGCATGATTTTTTTACCTATCCAAGTGGGACCTATCAAAAAAGATACCATATGTCAAGTTCTCGACATGAAATTAACATATTATATCCTATTGGGAAGACCTTGGATTCATGAGATGCAAGTGGTACCTTCTACTTATCACCAATGAATAAAATTTCCACATAGAGGTGAGGAGATCACAATTGGAGGATATTCTAATCCCTTCAAATATTGGAACACATTGAAGCCAAGTCATAAATTATTTATTCTTCACAATAGGGAAGGAGTCATCCCTAATGATGTTGTTTAAGATCCCAAAAAGGAAAGTTTGAAGTTGACATCAAATGCTACTTCCATCTCAAACCCTAATCAAACTAACTCAACTACAACAACTAAGGGAAAGGAAAAGATGAGTTATGAGGGTCAAAATTCACATGATAATTCACTTAAGACTTCTACATTGAAGATGGAAACTTCTAAACCTACCAAGGAAGAAGTAGAAAAAGTTGAGAAGGATCAATATCAAAAGATGAGTGAATTGATGCAAACCTTTGAAAAACAACGTATAATCAACTCCTTGGAAGAGAGTGGGGGAGTATTCAGTTTCTCTATTTGATTTACCAACCTCTCCTAGGAAACATGGGAAGCCATCAAGTGCTTATCCCCCTCATAAATACAATTCTCATTTTTCAAGAGAGAGTGATAAATCTACCTTAGAGAAGGAGGATAATGAAGTATTACAATGGCTCTATAAGGAAGAGGACACTTCAAATCATTCTATGGAAAGGGTACAACACATCAACATTGAAAGTGATCAATATGGGAAAGGGTATCAAATCATACAGAAAATGGGATATAAGTGAAGAGGACCCTTAGGAATTTGAAATAGAGGATTATTAGAACCTATTGAACCAACTTGGAGAGAAAAAGAAGAGAAAACCGGAATAGGTTTTCAACATAAAGGAGAAAGTTCAAGTCCAATGCATGATTCCCATAAATGTGTGCACATGGTAGGTTATGAAAGAAAAGATTATTCTAGGGATTATGAGTGGGATTTGTTTTCTGAAGAGTCTTCTCAAGACATAGAAGTTGATGTTATTCACACATATGCAACTATTCCCAATATTACAAGTAAGAAAATGAACATCAAGGCTCGAATTCTACACAAGTGTCAAGTGAACCTCAAGAATCCAACATAAGGAAAGAATCTAGGACTAGTAAATGGGTATTTGAACCTTGGGTAACTTCCTGGGGGGGTGATTTAAATGTCATATCTAATCCACATGCATTCTTTCCCATGGAAATCAGCGAGGACTCTAGTGAAGGATACTTTGATCCAACCTCCATGGAACATCTTGAGGAAGCCCATGTCATAGACCTAAGTGATAAAATGTACGAACCTTCAAATGAGGTCATGTCCTTAAACCCTTAGAATGAAAATTTTCCAAATGAATTCTTATCACTAATGCACCCCAAACTCATTGATTGGTATTTATCCAAACCCAATGACCTATTATACTTTCCCAATAACCTTGCAATGGCCCAATACCTAAATGCGGTTGAGCCATCTTATTCCATCAATGAATACAATCCAGACATGATGATAGAGGTATGGGTCCAACCTCTCAATCCACAAAATAAAATATAAAAATATAAAAAATGAAAAGGTCTAGTGGTGAAAACCACCATGTGGTAGTACTAGAATGTAAAAAAGTCAAAATATCGGATGTTTCCAAAAGTGAAAACCCAATTGTGGCACCTAAGGAAGAGAGGTTGGATGCCTTACCCAAACATGAAGATAAAATATCACCCATCCTTATTGAACCAAGAGAGAAAGTTAACATTGGCACCGAAGAGGATCCTAATTTTGTTCATCTAGCAGCATCTTTGAGTCCATTAGAAAGAAAGGAGTTAATCAAATTCTTTCAAGAAAAGAAAATTAACTTTGTGTGGTCTTATGCCGATATGCCAGGGTTAGATCCAAGCTTCATAATGCATCATTTAAATGTGAAACCCGGTGTGAATCCCGTCAATAAAAAATTGAGAAAGATGCACCCTCATGTGGCACTTTTAGGAAAATAATAATTGGAAAAGCTCCTCAAGGTTGGATTCACAAGGGTAATTGCATATGTAAAATGGATATCCAACATTTTACCGGTCGTAATGCATGACAAATCTATTAGAGTTTTCACAAATTTTAGAGATCTTAATCTTGCTTGCCCAAAAGATGATTTTCCACTAACTAGCATTGATACAATAGTGGACTTAACAGCGGTTCATTCTATGCTTTCCTTGATGGATGGATTTAGTGGATATAATAAAATCCAAATTGCACTCGAAGACCAAGAGAAGATAGATTTTACATGCCCATGGGGAACCTTTTGTTGGAATGTGGTGCCCTTCATTCTCAAAAATGCCAGAGCAACTTACCAAAGAGGAATGACTACCATCTTCCATGATATGATACCTTTTTAGAAGACTATGTGGATGATATTCTAGAAAAATCAAATGAAAGAAAGGATCACTTACCAATATTAGATAAGATCTTCACAAGGTTAGAAGAATTCAAATTGAGACTCAATCCAAAGAAGTGTGCTTTTGGGGTACAATCCAGAAAACTCTTAGGTTATATTGTTTCTGCAAAAGGCATTGAAGTAGATCTCCAGAAAGTACAAGCAATAATGGACTGATGCAGGAGCATCCTGGGTGTAAGGGCAATCTTGCATCACCCAAAACTATTTCTGTTTTCTTTTCAATAAGGGCTACCTTATGCAGAGCTATTATTTATGGAAACTTGCTATTTTTAGTAAGTTGGTCATACGATCTTGGAATGTTCTAATTTTGCATGTGAAGGTTCATCTCAGTCATATCAGCCTACCAGTAAAGTTTTATGGCTAGATTAGGTCTATTTTTGAAGATATTGAAAATTTTCGGTATTGAAAATAGGGTACAGAAACTTTGAGCTCAGTTTTGAAGGCTTTAGAGGCCCCGAACGAGGTTGAAACTTTGAATGAGTAAAGCTAGCTTAAATAAAGCATTGTAGAGTGCTTCATGGCATTTCCAAAATGGGGTTATAATAGTCAATTGGGTCAACTGGTGATGACTTATGGTCTCCTGAAGTTGGGCCACCTGAAATAGCAGAAAATAATTTTCCTTCAAAATTTTTGTTCAGGTTTCAAAAGTTATTTTGAGCCAAATTTGATGTACTAAATTGAAAAATAAAATAATTCTAAGTTTGGTCGGCCCTAAGGGATAAATTTTTGGAACTGGAAATTTCCTATATAAAGAAGGCCTGTAGTGTTGTCTTAGGCAATTCGGGACAGTTCTGGGTAGATCTAGGTAATAATTGGAGGCTTTGTCCTACAGAATATTGTAAGGGGAATGCCCATGTGGCTTTGCATATTGTAATTTTGAAAGTTTGTAATTCCACATTTGTAGAGATAATAAGAAGCCCATTTTCTGTTCTTGCAAATTATTGTTGCTTCTCTATTTCTGTTATGTGTTAGTGGCATTAAGGGGAGCACCCTTCATCAAGTGGTATCAGAGCAGGAGTTCCTGAGTGTGTAAACAAATCACCGACTGTGAGGCAGTTTGCACTAGGACCGTGGTTAGGGTTTCAGTGTGCATCACGCAAATGCCTCCACGAAGGGAACATGGTGGAAGAGCTGGTGTTGTGACACCTGAGGTTAGAGAGCTCCAGAGCCAAGTGTGAGCATTGCAATAAGAGATTCGCAGAGGAATGAATCTTAATGTTAGAAATGAAAGTGAGGATGAAGTCGAAGAAGGAAATGATGATCAAGAAGAAGTTGAAGTTTTGAATCCAGAAGAAGAAAGGCTTTTCCAAGCCATTTCCAAGATTGGGAAAAGACCTAAGATTGAGGTTCCTACATTTTTAGGGAATCTTAACCCAGAGGAGTTGATTGACTGGATCAATGAATGTGAAGAATATTTCAAGTATGAAGATATTGAGGATCCTGATCGGGTCAAGTTTGTGAAGGCCAGACTGAAGGGTCATGCGAAGATCTGGTGGCAGGAGATCAAATTAGAGTGAAATCGAAGAGGAAAGGATAAAATCACAAGATGGGATCAGATGGTGGATAAGTTGAAGTGACAGTTCATTCCTATTGATTATGAGCTTGACCTACTAAAGAAAATGCAAAGTTTGAAGCAAGCAGG
>MU227326.1:3936353-3946500 GCA_018584345.1 Thuja plicata | reverse complement strand
CCTACAGAATATTGTAAGGGGAATGCCCATGTGGCTTTGCATATTGTAATTCTGAAAGTTTGTAATTCCACATTTGTGGAGATAATAAGAAGCCCATTTTTTGTTCTTGCAAATTGTTGTTGCTTCTTTGTTTTTGTTATGTGTTAGTGGCATTAAGAGGAGCACCCTTCATCATGGACATGGAAATTCCTAAGAATATTATCCAAATGAGTTCTCTTCAAGGAATACTTCAATCTATAAGGAGTTTCATATCCCAATTGGAGTAAAAAAGTCATTCATTCACAAGGTTGCTATATAAAGACACTATTTTTACATGGGATGAAGAATGTAACAAAGCTTTCACATTCTTAAAAGCATACCTGGTGAATCCACCCATATTAATGTCACCTATTAAAGGAAAACCTTTGTTTCTTTACATATCAGCAACATAGAAATCATTAGGGGTCCTATTGGAACAAGAAGACAATGAAGGAAAAGAAAGATCCATTTATTAATTGAGTAGAACATTGATAAAGTATGAATTAAACTATAGCTTCATGGAAAGGGATTGCCTAGCTGTGGTGTTTTCCTCTCAAAAGATTAGACATTACATGTTGATGCATAAAGTGAAGTTAATTGTCAAAATTGATCCTTTGAAGTATCTACTTAGTAAAACAGCCCTAAAAGGAAGAATTGCAAAGTGGGTGATGGTACTTAGTGAGTTTGACATTGAGTATGTGGATAGGAAAGCAATCAAGAGACAAGTCATTGTTGATCATTTGGCCAAACATCCTTTAGAGTCTACACATCCAATTAAACTGGAATTTCATGATTCAGAGATTGTTAATGGGGAAGCAAAGACATGGACTCTATATTTTGATGGATCCTATACTCAAAGTGGTTCAGGGGTAGGAACTCTTTTGATAACACCTCAAGTTTGCACAATTCCAAAATCTTACAAACTATTCTTTCCTTGCACAAATAATATTTCTAAATATGAAGCTTTGATCATAGGTCTCAAAATGTCTTTGGAATGGAATGTCATAGAATTACAAGTTTATGGAGACTCTCAATTAGTCATCAACGAAATCAATGATGAATACAATACCAAAGATGAAAATTTGATGCCATATAAAAGATGGTGGATGATTGGAAAAAATATTTTGGTTTCATTACCTTTGAGAAAATTCCAAGGGACAAAAATAGAGCAGCTGATGCAATGGCTACTTTAGCTTCATTACTCCAAATACCTGATCAGAATGTGAGGTACAAATTATTGGTGGAAGAGTTGGCAAAACTGGCATTTGAATTACTTGATACCCAAATAATTTCCCTTCTTAATGGACATGACTCACCTTTGTATGGACCAATTTACACTTATCTTAAAAACCAAACCTTACCTTTGGACTAAACCCGAGCCCAAAAATGAGATTTCATATGAAAATTGGCTTGTTATACCATCATATCAGACACATTCATAAGGGTCTTAACAAAATGCTCCTTAGATGTCTATAGGAAGAGGAATCAAGGTTAGCTTTAAGAGATGTTCACGAAGGGATTCATGGGTCACATTCTAGTGGATTAAATTTATCAAACAAAATCCTTCGCATGGGGTATTTTTGGAAAACCTTAGAAAAATATGCTTGTCAAATTGTGAAATTTTGAGCTAAATGCCAATATCACGGCGACATGATCCATGCACCTATGCAAGAATTACATCCTTTTGTTACACCAAGGCTATTTTATCAATGGGGTCTTGATCTAATTGGCATGATTTACCCACCATCTTCTAATGGAAATAAGTATATCCTCACAATGACTAAATATTTCACTAAGTGGGTAGAGGCCATTCCTTTGACAACTCTCATAGGGAAGTAGATTTCCATGTTTATCCTTAATCACATTATTTTTTGATATGATATCCCTCATTCCATCATTACAAACAATGGAAAACAATTAAAGAACAAAGACATGGATGAACTTTGTGAAACATTTCATGTTATTCATCATTCTTCCTCCATTTACTATCCTAAGGTAATGGACAAGCTAAAGCTACAAACAAGAACATCCTCAAAATATTGAAGAGATCAGTTGATAATTCAGGAAGAGATTGGCAAATTCAGATAAAACCAGCATTGTGGGCCTATAGAACTAGCATCCAACATCAACATGAGCTACACCATTTTCCTTGGTTTATGGGGCTGAAGTTGTTCTACCTTTAGAAGTTGAAATACCATCCCTAAGAGTCTCACTACATGGATTAATCATGGATGAGGAGTATAGGTTTGTCTGACTTCAACAATTGGAATTTTTGGAGGAACATCAAACACAAGCATATGATCATTTGAAAGTGTATCAGAATCAAATTTCAAGAAACTACAACAAACACATCAAACCAAGAGCCTTTCAAGTGGGAGACTTAGTGTTAAGATAAACCCCTAAATATCAGGTAGATAGGGAAAAGAAAGGAAAATGGGAAGCAAGTTGGCTTGGTCCTTTTGTAACTGTTTCTTCTTTGGGAACGAGAACATACAAACTAGCTAATTGTGAAGGAGATGTGTTGCAAGAACCCATTAATAGCGTCCATTTAAAGAGATATCATACTTAATCAGATGAAAGAGAATAAAATGAAAGAGTATTAGATGAGAGTATCAGATGAGTTAGTATCTTGTTTGTACATGAGAAAAAGTAAAAATCCAAAAAAAGGAGAAAAGATCAAAATACAAAAAAATCAGAAAGATAAAAAAACCAAAAACATTGGAAAAGCAGACAAATCAGAAAAAGGAGAAAATTGAGCATGAAGAAATCAAAAAATGTTGTCTTGGTGAAAACCTAGAAAATAGGCGCCTTGATGATAACAAAAAAAAAATAATAATGAAAAAATTATACAAAAAAAAAAAAAAATGAAACAGAAAAAAGTGCCTTGGTGAAAACCTAGCAATAGGCACCTTGGTAGAAAAAAAAGAAAAAGAGCAATAAACCCAAAAGGTGAAAACTTGGAAATAGGTGCCTTTTGTTCCTGAGGTCTTTCCTAGTCACATTTGTACATATTACATTTCACGATCTCATTTGTACATATCCTCATTGCATCTGTCATTTGTGCATAGTCATAATAAAGCCTTTCAGCTGCATTGTTGCATTCTAGGTTTCATTTGCCCTAAGTTTCACATTGATCAGTTTGGGGCAAACATCATGGATTTTGGTACCAAACAGATTCAAAAGTGCAACATTTTGATCACACAATAGAAGTAGATTTTTAGAATTTAGAGGAGAGATATTTTGGAACCTTTGATGGATATCATTGTTCAACTCTAAACAGTTTAATCCTACAACATGATCCTTGAGTTTCATTAACTTATTTTATGAGGATTAAAAATTGACAACACCTTAAATGATCAGAATGTTTGATTTTTTTTTTGAAAATCTTGATACATTGTGATACACTTGAAATTTTTGATGATTTTTTCATTTCCTTTTTTGAGTCATGTCTTTTTATCTAATCGATGATGTTTCGACTAGATTGGTGATGATAGAGACATGATGTTTTCTTGGCTTTTGTGTGACTATTTTGAGGGAGATTCTATAACTTGTGTGAATTTTTCTAAGGGCATGGTCATTCAAGAACCATCGAGGACATTCATATAGGAAGGAGGATTAACCTTTTTTTGTTTACACAAAAGGATACCTTGGATATTTAGATCTTCAATATCTTAATACCAAAATCCACTTGCAACATTTAAGCCATTGAAACCAGTATTCATACTCCCATAGTTGGTCATTCAAATAGTGACGGTTGTACTAGGTTCCTGAAGAGGTTACCAACTGAGATGAAAGTCATATTCATATTCTTATGGTCGCAGTAGCACCAGTTAGGACTGTATTGACTCCGAGTTCCACAATGCTCAATGATGAAAATTTATCTCTTTTGCAGTTCTTTCGCAAAAAGCTAGTGACCTTTAGTTGCATTGCATTACATATTCATGTTAGATTAATTGCATTATTTAGAGTAATTTTTCCAAGTACAAGGGGGTTCATATTTTTGGGGGTAACATCAAATTTCAATAGTTTCAAATCAATTATGTGAGATCACCTTTTGAATTCATTAATAGTATTAATCATTATTTATACATATTTTGAGTTAAAATCAAAACAAAAGATCTTACATTAATCATTATTCATTTATCCTTCATCTTGTAGAATTGCATTTCATAAACTAAGTTGCATACATCAAAATCCAAAAAGATAGTTGCATTCATTTTACCATTGCACTAAGTATTGCATCCATATCATTGCATTGCATAAACCATACATCAAGATAAAATCAAAATCATATAGAAATAGTTGCATAATCATCATTTGCATCCATATATCTATCTCATAATCTAAGACGTTGCATCCATATCACAAATAAAAATGAAGTTCATCATAGACATCATGTAGATATACATTTAAAGAAATCTCACATCATCACATCAACATCAAAGGGAAATCAATCAAAGCACATCAAAGATAAATGTCCATCATCAAACGTCTATAACAAATTAGTATATCAATGATACATCAACAAAATGATCCATACAACAATCCTGATCAAAGCTCCATATCATACATCAATACAATATCTAGATATCAACCTCATAGCTATCTCAAGACCCATCTAGGGAACCTAATCCATCTCTAGCAGCACCTGATCCATCCCTTGAACCATCGGGACCCCTGTCACCTACTCTATCTTGAGTGGAAGGTGGTGCCTGACTCGTGCTAGCACTCATAGGTAACTGAGCCATTTTAGCTAAGAACTGTTATAACATTGTAGTCACCTAATCCAAGCATCCAATAACTATAGTCATCCCTTCCTGTAATCCACTCACATCCTCTACTAATCCAACAATGATTGGAGGAACTAGAGGTGCCTATGGTGCTTGAGGTGCTAATGGTACCTGTGGTATCACCTGTATCCGAGGTGCACCCTTAACCTGTGCTGCACTAACCTTGTAGATCTACCTGAGGGGGTACCTATCTCTGTGGAGATGCTAGTCTCTGTGGATCCTAAACCTATAAAGGAACCTCTAATGGAACATGTCTGGCTTCTTGTACTCATCTCTATCTCTACCTAGCCCAAGCTATAGCTCAAATATCCTGAACCTATCTCTGCATCAGTACCTATACCTACCTCTGTTTAGGCTTTCCAAAACCACCACCTCGGGCTCTCACATGTCCACCCTGCATCTGAGGTCCTACAGCTCTCTGTACCTAAGGAGCCCTAGGTTCTCTCTATACTCTCTTCCTTCAAAGTCTCCTACCACTATCACCACCATCATCTTCATCACCATCATTAGTAGATAGCTAATCAACATTAGGAATAGGCTCTACTGGATCCATGAATCTAGTAAATCTATGCTGAGAAAACCATTCTTGATACTCAGCAAACATACGTGCATCAGCCACATGCTCCATCATATCCCATCTGACATGTCCTATCTGCTCAATCTCTACACATGCAAACTGGTAATCAACCTGAGCTCCCCACATGGATTTCTCTCCCTATACTCTCGCATATAATGACATACCCTACGGCATATCCTTAACACAACTATACTATCAAAGGACTCTCCCAAACCAAAATCTCTCTATACAAACTGGTGACCAACCAATCATCCACCAAGGGGAAAGCATATATGGAAGCTCATCATCATCCTCTCTCCATCCCTCGCAGCCCAAGTACGGTCTCCATAAGACCTGATAAATATCATCAGTAGTCTGACACCAGAACTCAACCTTGCCCAGACGATGCTGGACAATCATGCCATCATATAGAAACACATATGGATATCCTTGACCTCGCACGCATGTTGATATAGGTCTGGTAATCAGGATATGCTCCCAGGTCCATAGCTGTAACAAAACTACACCTGCAAATATATCCATGATGTGCCTATACAAAACCTCATGTAAATCATGATATAACTAGGCTAGCACATAAGATCCCAAGTCTAATCTCCGAGGATGAGCAATCAAGTCCTCTAGTATGCGGCCCCATCCGACTGAAAAGCTACAACTTCTCTTCTCTGGTAAGAGAAGTCCTCCAATCACTGCTCCTAGCAAAGCTGGCAATGTAGGGAACAAAGAAAACTATGCCCATGTAATTCTATCATCACCAATAGTGGCATCTCTAAACACCCATCTACATGTGCTACCATCATAGACCTGATCGTAGTAAACCCACTCTACATGAGGGTTTGGATCCTCAATAATCTATATACATCCTTTACTGTGATGGTCATCTCACTGAGGGGTAGATGGAAAGTATTATGGTTAGAGTGCCAACGCTCTGCCATAGCTTTCATAACCCTTGGTTCAGCTAAAACCAAGGGAGATCAAGAAGGAATCTGAGCCCACATGTCTCGATTGTCCATCTCTCTGGAGGGGTCAGATCATCAACAAGATCAAAGACCCAAGATGCTACATTGCATACGTATAACTTATGGTAATGTGCCTAAATTTTGCAAATGAAGTGAATTATATTAGACTCTTTCTATTGGTGGATCATTCTAAGTCAATCAAACATATTAAATCTATTTTTTCTCTTGTCGAGTGCATCAACCTATTGTTCCTAACCTCTAGATCTTGAGAAGGGATCAATTTGAGATATCTTTTAATCAATCTGATTGACACATCAAAAATTCACTGGTATGATTATACTAATATCATAAACACTAAGTAACATCATGGAATCAAATCTTTTTAGCTTGGTAATCAATCTGATCATCTAGACGATTTATCGAAGACAACTTGTTCTATCCAAAATCAGGTTTTCATCAAATATAATTGTACGCATCACTTGATTAAGTGGAAGCATCATTTCACACTATGTCATTGAAAACATCATACACCTCATTTAAAGTTTTAGAGGCGTTGCTTTGCAGAATACGTGGCATTTACAAATCCTACATGTCATTTCAATCTTAAATTTGCAAAGGGGTTTCCTAAGCATCATTTCAAATATGGGGTTTACATTTTAACGTAATTTATAAGTGGTGTTTAACTATCCTACACATCATTTAAAAGCTCCTAAGTGGAATTTTGCTAAAAATAATATTAAAAGCATAAAAAATTACAATAAATGCTATCAAAAAGAGCAATAAATGCATTAGGAAGGTTCAAATCACTCACCGAAGGTCTGTAGTCAGGAAGTCTCTGTTACCGGTGCACTCTCTCAAATTGATGCTCTCAGATAGGGACCACCATTGCTCTCAATCACAGCTGAATCAAAGAAAAATCTCAATAGTCAAAAGTGAAAATGAATAGTAAATTTGAGTTTTTCAACCTATTTAAGCTATTTTGACCTAATTTTGGAAAGCTTTTTACCCACTAGGACCTAAATCTATATTTTCTGCACACTGGGGAATTTTGTAATCTTATCATCATTGCTCTTTATATTTTTAGAAAGAAAACCATTTAGCTATACTTTTTACATCAATCACATCATATTGGCATCAGGACATCA
This sequence comes from Thuja plicata, assembly GCA_018584345.1. NCBI lineage: Eukaryota > Viridiplantae > Streptophyta > Pinopsida > Cupressales > Cupressaceae > Thuja > Thuja plicata. The sequence goes on along the minus strand of MU227326.1, from coordinate 3,939,014 downwards.
AAATGTTTTCATTTCTGAGGGGGCATATATCATCAGATAATCAAATTAGGATATCTATATCAAATCTGGGGCATTGAAAATTCAAACTTTTATCAGTGGGGCATTCTGCATCTTATCAATCAGAGTTTCAAATCCGAGTTGTGAATAAGGGTTATCAATCAAAATTTCAAATCAAAGTTGTGAATCAGGTTTTTACCATCAAATCAGATCAGTACATCAAATTAAATTAGTTGTGAATCAGGATTTCAAATCAATGAGGTTATCAATTATCCTATTAGGATTTCAAATCAATCAGGTTTTTAGTATTAGAGTAGTTGTATCAATCAATCAATCAGTATCAAATCAGTGATCAGGACATGCAATTTTATCTGAATTAATGCACTTCACACATCAATTCAAAGAGGGGCATTTGTAGACACCCAAAATTGACCAGGTGTCTTAGTATCATCAAAATCTACAAATCTCAGCAAATCTCATCAAAATGCTTCAAATGCTTCAAAATGGATCAAAATCAATTTAAATGGACATTTATCAATCAAAGCGGGTTAAATCAAATTTAAATCAGGGGATTAATTAATCATGAAATCAAATAATTAGATACAAGCCTAAAAGGATCAATCAAATTATGCAATTGATTTTAATTAATTAATTGTATAGTTTTAAATCAAAAATCAAAATGAACCTATTCCTTACATGGCTAAATTAACTAAATGATTGAATTAATTAAAATCCTAATATCTTTTCAACACAAATAAAAGAGCCAATGAGAATTGAGAACACACTTGCAAATGGATCACTCGAATTTGTATCAGGTTTTTAGTATCAGAGTAGTTGTATCAATCAATCAATCAGTATCAAATCAGTGATCAGGACATGCAATTTTCTTTGAATCAATGCACTTTGCACATCAATTCAAAGAGGGGCATTTGTAGACACCCAAAATTGACTAGGTGTCTTAGTATCATCAAAATCTACAAATCTCATCAAAATGCTTCAAATGCTTCAAAATGGATCAAAATAAATTTAAATGGACATTTATCAATCAAAGTGGGTTAAATCAAATTTAAATCAAGGGATTAATTAATCATGAAAACAAATAATTAAATAAAATCCTAAAAGGATCAATCAAATTATGCAATTGATTTTAATTAATTAATTGTATAGTTTTAAATCAAAAATCAAAATGAACATATTCCTTACATGGCTAAATTTATTAAATGATTGAATTAATTAAAATCCTAATATCTTTTCAACACAAATAAAAGAGCCAATGAGAATTGAGAACACACTTGCAGATGGATCACTCAAATTTTGCATCTCAACCTCTCATTTACTATTTAAAATCACATCCACTCATTTTGTCCCACCCTTTGAAGACAATATTTAAATGGTCCCCTTATTTGAAACCATTTGAGAGATCAAGCTCAACCAAGGATTAACCCATGATCAATTCACTCTACCCCCTACCCTTGGGATTTTACTATAAATATAAACCATTTTCAAGCATAAGGGGATCCTAGAAAATTTGAATGCAAAGCATCCTCGTTATAGGAAATTTCATAGCAGTTTGAGCAATAGTGAGAGCATTTTGTAGAAAATTGAGAGATCATTTCAATTCATGAGAGCATTTGAATTTATTTTGTATTATCTTAAAGAGAATTGAGAGCTATATTAGGCATTTTATCATCAATTTCTCATTCTAGGAAGGTCACTAGTAGAGATTAAGGCTTGGAGCTCTACTTGCAAAGCTTAGTTAGAGAACCATGAGATGTTATGAATTTTAAATGCAATTCTTTAGATTAATTTGTTTATTTATTTCCATAGATTTGGGCTTAATTGTCCTAATTTCATGAAGGCATATTAACTCATACACAAAAGACATGCAGAGGATCCCAGTACATTCAGTTAGAGATGTCATTAGAATTGCACGGGGTCCTGTAGTTCTACCGACATACGACACACCATCTTGTCAGGCACAACATAGTTCACAACACTCTGCAGAGTGCCCTGCACCATCTAGTCAGGCACATCATAGTTCACAGCACTCTACATAGTGCTCTACACCCACATATCATTCTATATCTATAGAGCCAGGTATACGGGTTGGAGATGTATGAATCACAGTTGAGGGCCTAGGCACATTTGATGAGCAGTTGCACAGGTTGAGTCAAGTGGACACTGTCAGTGATGTTGGATCATTTATGGGTTTATTACTTCATCCTGGTTGTTCAGGAACTACAACACTCCCCTCCAAACTACACACACCCCTAAACTCTTCATTAATAGAGACGTTCAGGACTGAAGGTGGTGTGGGTGATGCTGTTTTGGTTGATGATATGATGGTGCAACATGCTAATGATCCTCTTGGTCCTGAGACCCAGTATATAAAGTTTTATTTTCTCATTTCTAGGAGTTTTAGTGAACAATTAATTGTAGATGTGTGTATTGATGTTTGTTCAATGTATAATATTTTGTAGGCACAATTAGCAAAGCATGTTACCTCTAGTGTGGGCTTAGAGCATCTTCATATGACACCTATTAGTGTTTAGGTAAGTTTTAAATATGCATGTAGGTTTAAGCATGCATGTGTACACTTGTAACATGTACATTTATGTGTAAACTTATACTTTACATAATATATTACTATGCACATGTGTGTGT
>MU227326.1:3869711-3928740 GCA_018584345.1 Thuja plicata | reverse complement strand
TTCAAAATATTCTTTCATTTGATAAAAACTTGTACATTTGAGCCAAAATTCTACATTGATGCATTAGGACCTCCATCAAAACAAACTCTTCAAATTGATCCTTTGAATTATTTCTTCTCCAAACGCTGATGACTAGTTGACGACAAAAAGAGTACAAATAAAATAGAATGACATTGCTTATCAAGATTAATGAATTGATTAATTTTATTTGAAAATGTTACTTTTACTATTGAAAGTGTTGAAATGCTAGAAATAGAATAAGTCTATTGTTGTTTATCCTGTTGTACTCTTGGCATTATGATGTAGCCTTTGACAACAATTTTCTCTGAGTTGGATTTCTGCCATGTATTATAGTAGGGAAAGAATGCTTATAATTATAAAGTCAATGCTAAATCAGGTAGCTTCTTCTTGATATTAATGTTGATTCTTTCTTTATAACAATTTTTTTTATTTTGTAAAGTGATAAGTTTGTTGTTGTTTATCTCATTTTACTCTTGGCATTATGCTTTAGCCTTTGGCAGAAAATTTCCTTTGACTTGGATTTTTGTTGTGTATTGACATAAGGAAAGAAGAATTTTAATTACTAAGTCACTCCAAAACTAGACAACTTCTTCCTATACTAATGCTGATTTTCTTTTAAAGAAGAGTTATTTTAAAGAGATAGCATTTTCAAAGTGGAACATCTTTCTATTAATAGAGGAATAGTATTTTTTTGAATATTGATCGGTGTTATATAGCTAGACATGTATTAATAAACACATCTAAAACAATCCTAGTCAGCTACACATAGATGCACTCCTTTTAATTAGATTTCCCTCTTTATAGTCAGCCACCAGTTACAAATTGGTGTGCACCTTAACACTACAAAACACAAATGATTTTCCCTTTTAATTGAGTGTGCACTTGTACGAGGTGCATGACAATATATTGTGTGTGGCTATATGTGGCAATTCTATTATTCTCTACTTTGAGATATGCCTGTCATCCTCTTCACATCTCCATTCTTTTTTTCCTCAACAATTATCTGAGCACTTTGGGTTGCTCACTTCTTATTGCCAAGTGTAGAATGTTTCGTTTATGTTTTTGATCACTCAATTCAATATAGTCTAGTTTGCAGATCAGTATCTCCTGAAGTATGCAAGCATGCCCCTTTTCTATTGTAATATGAATCGGTGTCTTTCCCTTCACATTAAACTTATCATAGGTAGAAAAATCCACTTTCAATAGCTCTTACACCATTTCTACATGTTCATCTTCTTGAGATATTTCCAAGTATGTGGAATAGAACAAGACATACTCCCTCCAATTGCTTGTCCCCTTCTTTATTAAAAAAAATAAGACATCTATGGACATCTCATTTTCTCACTGAAATTGTGGATGCACTGACATCCCATAAATGATAGAGCATCCTCCACGTCTGCAGTTGCACCTTTAAAATGGAAAAAAATGTGAAAGGCTTCCCATTAGCTATTTGTGACTAGAATCAAACCTTCTCTCATGGAGAAAATAATATAGGTGTTTGTCCCCTTTGTTTGTAATAAAATTGGGGATGCCATGGTATCCCAAAGAAATCAGGGCATCCTCCACACATGCAAATCTTAAACAGAAAAAAATGTGCAAGGTTTTTGATGAGCTGCTTGTGACTGAGATCAATCCTTCTCTGCTGGAGTAGAAAGAAGAGAATGTAATATAGGCAGAAATCCATATATAGCTAAGATAAATTGACAACATTTTCCTGCTAGAATTTGTCACACATGATTCCAGCCTTTTTCCACCAGAACTAGGCAGACTTGTTTCTCAAATTAATTCCTACTGAGCTAAAATGCATTTACAAACCAAATAATTAACAACAACTACTTGGCATTCAATTTTCCATATAAAATCAATAACAAACAAGATAGTATTTCTGATTAGAAGCAAGGATCACAACTGACACCCATTAATGAAACTAAGTGAAGATAACTCTCAAAGTGCCATATACTTTGTAAGCTCTCAAGTATATATTTCTAATAGGTGGATTTAAGTGTTCACATTTTTTAAATTATGAACTTTGCTATAATGTATCAAAATTAAATTTTGGACATTCAATTCCAATTTTTTACAGACATCAAAATTGAAGTTTAAATGTTGATATAATATACCAAATTTGATGTTCAATGTAAAATGTTCGTTGATTCAATCATTAATGTATACTAGCAATAAAAAATTAAAGTCTATGATTCCTTTTTCAATGTCTTCATTATAACAAATGGCTCAAAGCCTATAGGATCATAAATGAAAGTGTAATGACACTAACAACATAGATTTATTGTTCTTTTCATCAACCATAAATTGTGACTAAATGTAACAACTGCATACATTCATTTGACATATGCATTATTTCATTTTACAACAATATGTAATAATGCTTTTGCTCATTCTACACCTATAAAAGTTACAGCCATCCATTAGGGAGAAAGCATTTTCAAGATGAAAAATATTGTTATAAAAAGAATGTTTGAAAGAATCAATAAGGTTCATAGATGACCAAAGTAGGTTAATGACACATGTAACAGTAAACATCAATGTATTTAAAATTTTCAATGCTTATATGTTCAACAATTTACACCAAACACAATTTGTATGTATGGTATAGTAAATATTGGTTCTATACATTAGCAGCTTACAACAAAATTTTCATTATACAATGGTACATGATGTATATTCAAGGTGCCATTAAAAGCCAAATGAGTATCACTAGCCACTGTTGAGTGTTTTTGTGCAAATTTAAAATATAAGTAGTTTGAGTAGCAAAAAATGTAAGTATCTTCAAATTTAGTCACTAAAAATATTTTTTGATGATTTATATGATAAAAAATTGAATGTCTCCACTTTTAATAAAGGTTCCAACTTCCAAGAATTAACCATCTCAGAGAAGAGAATTTGAGATAAGAATCTGATTTGTACACAAAGAAGCTAAAGACTGAATATGAGCTCCAAATATCCACTTTAGAAATTCTGTACTAAATATGGATATTTGAGAGCTTCTTCCTTCATCACCAGAGCATGTAAAAGATGAAGATCAATATTCTACCTGTATACTATCATTTATATAATTGTTTAGTTAAATGTTTAATTTTGGCTTTTACAAGATGTTGAGAAATAACATATTTGCAAGTAAAAGAACTAACGTTCCCCTATTTACATTATTGTAAACTAACATGTATCTTGAACACAAAGAGTTGACTGTAGTCATATTTTAAATTTTTCTTTACATCCCAAAAAAATTCTAAGAATGTTTCAGCATCAAAAAATTATGTAGTTCCTATACTGATTGATACTAATCATAAAAAAACAACATAACTTGGAAATTAAAACTAAAATATAAATATAGAACTCTTAAGTACTATAGATTTTAGGAGTTTCTGCACATACCAAAACTTGAATACATTTACTTCACATATATTCTCTCTCATGATGTTCTCTTATATATATATATATATATATATATATATATATATATATATATATCNATGTTCTCTTATATATATATATATATATATATATATATATATATATATATATCATTTGTTGTATGTTGGTTTGATTACAGATTTTCATCATTTCCTTCTCACTCACTATGGGTGCCATCCCATGGATTATCATGTCTGAGGTAACACACTTGTAACATATCTGTGCTTTTTTGATTTGAAACTCACCTATTCTTTACATTATTTTGGAATCTTACATTTGGATCTGCTCTTTTTTTTTAAAATAGAACTGATACTTCTTGTTTTGTACGGTGTTGTCCCACTTTAAATCTTGTGTCTTCTTTATTGAAACTACTATTGTCCACACATATGAGCTGCTATTTTTCATTGGATCTTCCATCTTCCCTTTGTAGTAGAGTATTGTTATAATACTTTAATGTCATCTTTCTTCTTGAAATCTGTTGTTCTCCTCATTGAAATCTCACTATTTATATCAGATCACTGTCCCTTGATTTGTATTTTCTTTTCTCTTTATTTGGTGGCCATTATTTTTGCATCTCTTCTTGTTTTTTATGCATGGTATAACAGACTAATTACTACTGGCATACATTCACTTTTAAAATTAAAAATCATGATAAGAAAATTTATCATTGCCTCAAGAATCGGGGAACATGGAGGGGCTAATCAAACCCTTCATTCTCATTTGATCCATTGTCATGATTTTGTAATGTAGAAAAATTGGGACCATCCACACAAGCTAGTCACTTCTTGATGTTGTTATTGTTTGTATTCTATGTTTTTCAAGTGCTGGCTAGTATATATGAACCTCATTGGCTTTTTCAGCTACAAAAAGGAGTGGATGACTTGTTTGAGAGTTTCAACAGGCTAGATTCTCGCATCTATGTCATTGGTCAGACTGCAATAAAGATTGGTGACCATTTATAGGAAAATTGGCACCTTATATGGATGGATGTTTCTTTGATCAAATTTTTCTTAGAAATCATAAATCATATGCACAACATATTTCCCTCTCCTTTTAAAATTTATTACAATTACCCTTTATTTTGAAAGCTATTTTAACACATAATAGGAATTGATATCCAAAATCATTCCTTTTTCTCATAGTATACCAACAAAAATGTTGAGACCATCTTTGATCAATAATTGTAGGGCCTCGATGTTCATCACTCGGATATGGAGATTTTTAGGAGAATGACCCTCTAAAATTCAATTGTAATTTTTTGGAACCAAACAAGTTCTCTTGGAAAATAGGTACACATTTATACTGTGCACGCTTAATCCCTCTACCTTTCCTTCACTTACATCATGTGCTCCTTAGTGATATATCAAAAACATTCTAAATCTTTTTCAATAAATCCCTTTTTGTTCATATTCGTGATCATTACAGTCTCGGAGACCAAATTTCTTTGAGGTATCCCATCAAACTATTTATGTAGTTGGTCTATGTTTCTACATTTTTAATACATGTATAGAAGGGTCATTTTAAATACAACATCAATCAAAAGTACTCTATCTATTATTCTTTGATGGATTCCCATAGCCTTCTATAGATCTCTTATTTTGGCACCAATATAGATGCTTTCTCATACCCATAACAATCAACATCTCAAGGGTCCACCTGATCCAATCCTCATTCTTGACATGTTCTTGTTCATATTCATATTTATAGAGGCATAATCAATCAATCATCTTCATTTAAACAATATATTTACCAATTCACTCTTAATAGAATTCAATGCTCATAAGTCCAATCATATTTTTTAAGACAAGTTGAACACACAACCAAAAATTCCAATATCATCTATTCATATGTTTCAAAGACACATTCATAACTCATTTCTAATTATAAGAATCAAGTGCATTGTTAGAATCTTAATCCTACTTCCAAATGTCAAAACAAATCAAAATGATAAATTCCCTATCTTTGATCACAATCCTTTTCTGATATCAACCAACTCCATTCAATAATTAGTGATTACCCCTTTTTTATAGATCAAAACACAATAACCAAATTCCTCATAGAATTCTCATTACTGTTGCAGATTTCTAGTCCCATACTCTGTACCCAATAACTTTCAGACCCAATATTCTTATTAAAATCCCTCCAAGGAGATTGTGTTAAAATAGGTTTTAACAAATATATCCAAAACACATGAAGATCCAACGGTTCAATCTGAAGTTATTATATGTTTACTGAGAGCCTTTTTTACAGTCATAAATCAGGAAGAATTTTGCATATACAGTCCACCTAGGTAATCCAAAAATCTCATACATACCATAACCATTAGATAAAAAACCAAATTAATTTTACATCATTGTGAATATAGTTTAAAATGAGCCAATAATAAGAATTTTCCATCAGGTACAAACAAAGATATAAGCAAACCCTTGTACAAACCTCTGATTTTGAGGGTTTATAGGTAGTTACAATAAAATCACGTGGATCTCTATCCATACATCATTGAACTTTCTCAAACCTATTCTTAAAGAATGTTAACTCATTTTTCTACTTCATCCAATCAACTTTAAGTTGCATTCAAACTATTTAATAATACAAATATGCAAGGAAATAGAGGAGAGCGTGATATCAAACACTTTATTAATTGATTGAATATGATACAATTCTCTTTGATTATCAGTCCTCTCCTCTCAAATCTTTATATCATCCTTTCACACATCATATTTTCATCCTCAACAAGGATGAACACTTGAATGTCTTCTTCCTGCAGGGTGACAGTCAAAGGTGTGTTTGATTCCAACTTTTGTAATCTTCCTCCAACCTAAGAGATCTAGAGCAGGGTATGGGCATCCATCCTATTCTAGAACTTTCTTCATTAATTCTGATCCTTTCTCCTGCACTAGTGACTACCCACACACACACACTCAATCCCTCTTACACAAACCCAAAGACTCTATGTTTAAGGACACCCTTACAACTTTGTCCTCCCCAAACCAAGGTTACAATCCATTCTTAACTTACTTCTTAATACTTAAAACAATGACTGTCTTTGCAAAACAACCATTTATATCCCTTCCATGGACCCATACCACACACATGTACTCAAGTACCTGACCTACTAAACACCTTTTAATGCCTCCAATCTCTATATTCTACCGTATTCCATGTACTTAGGGTTTCACACATCACTCCTAACAAACACAATAACATTTTGACTCACTATCCACTTTAGGGAAATCATGCCTCACCATAAGATAGTCACCTTGAGAACACAAGAAAAAGGTTTTCCTTACTTGTCAAACTATAGAACACATTTTCTTCATGCTTCTGTCTACCCTTGGGCTATTCAATCCATCTTCAACACCTTGGTGGGGGTAATGCATCTTCAAACTGTCTATTCACTATCCTGTCATAGTGTAAAGTCACCTTCCTCTGTCAGATCTCGTGGCTCCTGTTGCATGGAAAATTGCACACTTAGGTGGTGATAATATACATCATTCTCCATCCCTACACAAAATATGTGGGCTTATTGCATGTAAAACAAACTGGGAATCACATTGTTATGTTATCAGGTACCCTAGATGAGAGTTTAAACTACTTTCACCAAAACGTAGAGAAATTTCCTAAAGCGAGAGTAAATGAAGTGATTCCAAAAAAAAAAGTATCCCAATTCATGCCCCAATTATCCCCAATAAGAATTAGATGTAAATGATATCCTATAAACAACAAAAATGACAAGTTTTCAGACTTCTAGTATGATTCTAAAAATAAATTTACAGAGAAACATGGATGCATCATTTAAACAAAGGAAAAGGATGAGATTTTAAATTTAAGATACCATATAGTATTAATAGTCAATATTACTTTTTAAAAAAATAAGAGTTTAGAAATAGAAATTGAACCACATTTCTATTGAACCAATATCACCATCAACCACTCATTAGCTTGTGCATTATCTACCAAATAACATCATACATGCTCATACACTTTGGAATCATAGGAATCATCTATTTGGAGGACCAAGCTCTTCATATTTATGGGATGATTTCTCATGGTGTGAGGCTCTAGACAAGTTTCTATGAGTTCATAGGCAATTCATTGATGACCCCATCAAAATGAATTGGCTAATCAGGAGTAACATTTGTTCAATGATATAATATGCATACATCGGTTTGACAATCCTACAATTATTGAAGGGTCTCTTGTCTCCTTCAAATAGATTAGTGCTTTCCTTTTTATTGAGCCTTTACAAGACCAGTATCGAATTAGATTCATACTGAGAGCTAGTGAATAAATATAGGGACCATATTAGGGGATGGGATTCAAAGTTCTAGGAAGTGAATAAGAGTGTGAAGATTTTATTCATAATTAAATACAACAAAGGCTCTCAGAAGAGACAGAATAGTACCATAAATGGACACATAAATAATAAGAGCATAATTAGTTCTAGTATCACTAATTCATAGACCACATAAATACATCGACACTCACCTAAGACCTAGATTAAAATTTCCTTGACTGGGAATTAGAATTATAACAGGCTTATCAATTAAATACAAGGACGCTTATATTTTGCACCAATAGAGATAAAAATCAATGCCCATTTAACACAAGGTTTCTCAGTGATTAAACATATTGAAATCAGCATTGAACTTATATTAAACAATCTCTAACTTATTGGATTTTTATAACTATACATTCTACTGGATCAGCCTTCCAAATGCTTGAAATAGCTCATGAGCTAGATCAGAGCTTTAAATTGAAACTACAGGGTCCATATTTTGACCAATCTGAAATGGTTTTATCTCCATATGGATTCATCCTATATGTGCAGACTCACTATGTTTTGATTGATGCCTTCTAATGAGATAGGATTGTTTCTTGTTGTCTCATAAGATATGACATGCCCATTTATCTTTCCTTTTTTCACTAAGATATGCTTCTTTTCTCTTTTCATGACAGTCTTGACTTTTTCATGACAGTGAGTGTTGGCAAATCTCTTGAATGCCTTGATAGTGATTTCTATCTCTACTCATGACCATCTATCTATTGTATCTTTATCACAATGTCTTTCCATTGAGGTTTTTGCTCATCTCAACATAGTCTATCCCTCATTTATGCTCCTCATGACATTAACTCGGTTGTCCATAATATCATCTTGATTTTTGCAATTAGCATGTCTTGCATTCACCTTTATGCCACTTGTATCTCTTTATTCTTTATAACAACATCTTTGTCTTTGTGCTATCATAACACTGAGCTACTTATGACTACAACACACTCACATATAAATGTGAAATGCCTTCCTTAGTCCTTGTACATGGATATTTCAAAGATAATATTGATTGGAGGCTTGAATTAGAATCACACAACACTTATTTTGATTGTCTTTAATTTCTATCACTGTATATAGTGTTTTCTTTGTTGTGGCCTACTCTTTTAACATCATAGCTTCCAATGCATTCCCAAAACCAGAGGGGAGGTTGATCTTATGTCATTGTGTCTCCTTCATTAATCTTCTATTAATTTCATTGTGTCTTTATATAGATGTAGTTCACTATTTTATCTCAATGAGTAGCAACAATGTTTATATGTGTTGTCATTATGACCCTCTTATTGAACTAATTTGTGTTTCTTTCATAGCATTCACTGAAGTCTATGTTGTCCTCATTATGTTATTTGTTGATCTTGCATTCATTGTCTTTCTCTCAACTACTATGCAATTCTTGAATCTACTCCTTGACTTTGAATACCAATGTTTTAAATTACAATCAGTATTTTTTAACATATATATCATCATGCAAACTTAATACATGAACTTCATGTATTATTATTCAACACTAATTAGAACGTTGGCTTTGCTCTCAACTTTTCTTATAACACTATGATCATCTTACATTCCTCTTCTCAAATCATTGGTGTAGATGTCCCCTTATGACTTATATTATTTAGGTCTTCTAAGCCCCTGTTATGACAACATTATTAATACTTTCTAATGACAAGTACTCCCCTTTTTTATAGAGATTTGGGGGTGTTCTCTAATGCTTGTGCCTCGTGATATTATCATTAATAGTGAATATATTTCCACAATCCATGAGAATTAGTAAGTGGGAAGACAAAAGGACATCTTAGAGATTGCTCATCATCTACTCTATTTTTCCATCAATCACCAAGAATAGAAATGAAATTTAGTTAATGGAAGTCTACAGCGACCCTTTTCATCAATTGAATTTTTCATCTAGCACAAGTAGAAAACAATTGGAAAATTACAAATGCTATTTATGTATTGCGATCTAGTTTTATGTTTTTTTTTATCTATGGAATTGAAAATACCCATGGCTTCCTTGATTTGATTTTCTAGGGGTATTGCTAAACGCAATGGTTTTCCTTTCAATCAAACTATTAGGATTAAAAAATAAATTTGTGCACTTGTTACCATCAATAGAAACCTTGTTCCTTGTTGATTGTGGAAATTCATCTTTTACACTTGCAAAAGGCTTCATAACTTGTTGTAGAGGATCAATTAGACCCTTTCCCTAATCCTTCATGGATAGGCTCACATCTCTATTCATTTTTGGCACTATAGGGCACCATAGTGTACCTATCAACACTCCATTTTCAGTCATTGTTTTCTTGCAATCATAATTCTGAGTTTTTCCTTGAACAACCACATTCTTCATAACCATTAGAGATTTATTATGTTGTAGATCTATCCCTTCTTATTTTAGTATAGAAAATTGGACAACGTGTCATGCCATGATTATCTTTTACTCTATTGTCCCACAAATGGAAATTTCTATTTTGGTTCATTGTCCTATGAAATATTTTAAATTGAAAAACTGTCTTTGAGATATTGCCCACTGTATTTTTGATGCTCTTATCACTATTTTCACATCTCTCATTGACTGTAGTGGACTATTATCTAAAATACTAACCATTATTTTCACATCTCTGTCATTGTGTCGATTGGATCTTGTATCATTCTATTTTGATGCTTCTTCAACATACATGTGCCTAGACATTATCATCCATTGTACCTTTCATGACTTGAATGGTATCTTTTATTGTCTATGGAAGTGTTGTCTTTATGACCTTCTTGGCTGTTATGGCTGTGTTAAAATAGGGATGTCCCTTAACTGTATATCAGGGATCTCTATCTCTTATCCACCTCTGATAAAAAACAATGACATATCCATTGATAATGATGTTGTCTTCCATTAGTGTTCTTGATCACCTTTCATTGTTTGTGGTCATTGTATAATTGCATTAAAATTATCATTATTTCTTTGTTTGTGCTCTTTGTCACTGTCTTTCAACTTTTTCCTTTCACTGCTATCATACATTGAAATCAATGTTACTTTTGACTTTCACGAAGGAATTTGTTGTCCTCTATTTTTGTGTATTCCCTTGACTGTGGTTCATGAACCTTGCATATCTTCTTTCATTAAAAGTCACTGTTAAACTTCCTATATGACTGCCCTTTGATCCTTGGACTATTGATGAACTGTTAATTGTTGTAATCTATATGGTTATTTTGAAACTCAATGTTCAATGTTCTGTATCCTTGTGTTGTAATTCTATTGAAAAAAAAAACTATTTATCATTATACCTTTGTGATTTGTAGCAGCCATGATAGCTTTTTCTGCTCATATGATAGTCATGCCTTTCCTATGGAACATGAATGCCCTTTGTGAACTATCATTTCTCATGTGTTCTTCATGAATGTCCTTTAGTGTTTGGAAACAACAACTTCATTAGCTGTCATATCTCCATGACAATGCTTAGTCTCTTTCTTCTTAAATTGTTTTGGTCATTTCCTTGAGTGATTTTTACATTGTAACAACACTATTAATGTGTTAGAAACACTGAGAGCGGGGGGTGAATTAATGTTTGGAAATTTAGTATATTTCAGCAACTTGAAACTTAAACCAAAATAGATAATAGATTAAGCATAACACAATAACACAGAACACAAGATATGTTTATAGGGAAAATTTGATCAGAGGAAAACCCCGGTGGGAATTAGTACCCACAAATAATTGCACTAATCTTATGAGCCTGTTAGAGTTCCTTTGCCCTGTTAGGAGCATTCTTTACAATGTAAGTACAATGACCCTATAAAGATTCTTTACAAAACCCTGTTAAAGGTGGATGGCTCACTGCTAGAGCTCACATCTCAATAAGAAGAAGGCTACAACCTCTTGATAATAGATACTCACAATATCTGAAAGTAGAACTTTTGTTATGACACTGGTTGTCTGATCAGTTCCTCTTGTGCACTAAAAATCTAATCACTAGTAGAGCTTTATCTCATACTAATTATTCTTCTTTCTCTATCATCTTACTTATAATCATTCTCTTTCAACCATTCAAATCTCTAATAAAAAATACATGTTAAGTATATATACATACTCAATAGATGCAACCAAAAACTAGGACTTAGTCAATCCAAAAACAACATACACAATGCTTTCAAATGAATTGGCTTAAGTGTGTTTAAATGAGTGCTAATAACATAATTACAAACATATTACAATAGGTGCATAGCCAATGGAAAAAAAATTAATATGCGCTAATCAAAAATTGGAATCGGCTCCATGCTCTGTTCTACCGAGCTGCTAGGGCACTTGGACTTACTGTAACTTCACCATAATGAATATCCAAAGATGTACACCATGAATCGATCATATGCACATGTGCTAGTGCTCTAATCAGCGGATATATCTCTAACTGCACTGTCTTCTATACTTAGTCAATTTTTTATCTTCAAGATTTATGAACTGACTGTCAAAACTCCTATATGACTTTGTTGCCATAATGACAAGAAAAAATTAGTCATATAATCTCTCTATTATCAACTTTCCAAAATAATTCTCTTTTCTGAATAGTTAAGGAAAATAACAAGTTAATCTCTGCTTGGCAGTTGTCCATTCACGTGTTTTGAAAGTATTATGTTTGAGTTGTCTAGTGTGCAAAATCAAAAGACAATAATTAGTCCAAGGGTCCTATATTTTCTAATATTATCCAACCATTTATGCAATTTCACCATGCTATGTTTTTATTTCCATGAAATGAACTCTTGAGTGTAATTATGGTTTATCATAGATGCCATGAGTGACGTTGTGTTGTCTTCACCTACAGACTCCTTCTTATAGTAGATGTAAGCGCAAATATCTTCGACATGCACGAATCCTAACGGAGTCTTGGAAAATGTCCCTTCTACATAATCTAATACTGACTTGAAAGGATTCTTTTTAAACAAAAATCTCTTCCTTTCAGTGATTTCAAAGACTACAGGAGTTGCCATACTTACTTGTTGATTTCTTAAGTAAGGTTCACTAAAATTTTTAAATGATACGTCTGCGCTAGGGTTCCATTTCAACTTCAATTCTCTTTACTAACTAAACAACGTTTATCCTTCAACACTTAGATGCTTAATTCTCTTGTGCTCTACAAATTCTCAATCTTGAAAGTAGAAGTGAAGATATGAGACCTTATTGTGACTAATAAATCAAATTACTGCAATTAATGCTAGCTGTCATAACATGGATTCCAATTGTGAATTTCAATCTTTGTTCCTGTTCAAGTAAAAGCTATGAATTCATGCATACTTCCTTAATTCGTGACCAAATACATGAATTCATAGGTGCATACTCCGAGGTGAGTATACTAGCCGTAGAGGGGTATAGAGCTAGATTAGCTCCCCTATGACCATGAGGGTCATCTAACCAAAAGTATAAATTGCATCCACTATGGATGCATCTACTACTTTGTTAACATCATCATCTTTCTTTACTTCAACCCATATTTTTCCTGAATCTTCTGTAGCTTTCACAAACTTGACTTCTCCATATTCTTCAAATATAGATCCTTGAGACTTATTAGGTCTTTCTTGTCTTTGTGTTCTAGATCTGCAAAACCTTGAGATGTGTCCAGCTTTGTTACAAGAATAACAAATTATTGGTGGCTTGTTGACATGATTAAACATGTAGCACTATTTATTTGTGTGTCCCTTGTAGTTGCATATCTAACATATAATGTTCATATAATTTTTTTGTGAATGATTTCTCTGATTGTACTGAGTCTCACTTCTTTGATTTTTTTGTGTCTAATTTCTTAGATTTGATCTAGAGTGTATGGCTCTATGTCCAAATTTGCTACATGAATAATAATAACCATTAAAAGATCTTACCTCTTTACAATCCCCTTCCATATGTCCTTGTTTGTTACAGACATAACAAGTGTGGTTAACTGGTTTGCGTTCATCTTTAGGTGGTTCTACTTTAGCCTCTGCAACATTCTCAGTTGCCTTTTCTTATGTGGTTTCTTGTTGTGCTTTCTTTCTTTCCTGTATTGTATTGAATTGAATTTGTGCTTCATTGTATCCAACACTAGTGGTATCACCTCTTAACTTTTGTGCATAAAGATGTGATTGTAATAGATCATAACTTATATGTAATTTCTCAATATGATTCTTGGCTTCTATCAATTCAAATTCTATCATTTTCTTGATGTTCTCCATCTCCAAGATCTTCATATTTGCTTGCATAAGTTCTTCATCTAATTGTTTAATTTCTTTGGTCTTTTCTTCAATAGTCATTAGGATATCTATTAGTTGTTCATTCAAATCTTCAATCTTATCTTTCAGAGACATGTTTTCTTCATTCATCTTTTTGACCTTTTTTCCCAAATCATTAGTAGAGCAATCTTTCAAATATTTTCTTAGTTTTTTTATAAGCATTTGCAAGGCATCAACTTTAAATTTCAGTTCATCATTTTCTTTTTTAGATCTATCAAGATATTCAAGAGCTACTTCAAGATTCTTTTTTAGATATTTCACTTCTCCTGAGTCTATGATCTCCTCAAGTGGTTAAAGTTCTTTCAGAGGACAAAATCTCTTATACCAATTGTTAGAAACACTGAGAGGGGGGTGAATCACTGTTTGGCAATTTAGTATATTTTAGCAACTTGAAAATTAAACCAAAATAGATAATAGATTAAGCATAAAACAATAACACATAACACAAGATATGTTTATGGGGAAACCTTGATCAGAGGAAAACCCCGGTGGGAATTAGTACCCACAAATAATTGCACTAATCTTATGAACTTGTTAGAGTTGCTTTGCCCTGTTAGAAGCAGTCTTTACAATGCAAATACAATGAACCTGTTAGGATTCTTTACAAAACCCTATTAAAGGTGGATGACTCACTACTAGAGCTCACTACTCAATAAGAAGAAGACTATAGCCTCCTGATAACAGATACCCAAAATATATGAAAGTAGAACTCATGTTATGACATTGCTTGTCTTATCAGTTCCTCTTGTGCACTGAAACTCTAATCACTGGTAGGGCTTTATCTCATACTGATTATTATTCTTTCTCTTCTATCTTACATATAATAATTCTATTTCAACCATTTGACACTCTAATAAAAAATACGTGCTAAGTATATATACATAGTCAATAGACGTGACCAAAAACTAGGACTTAGTCAGCCCAAAAACAACATGCACAACACTTTCAAATGAATTGGCTTAAGCATGTTTACATGAGTGCTAATAAAATAATTAAAAACATATTAAAATACTTGTGCATAGCCAATGGAAAACAAATTAATATGCGCTAATAAAAAACTGGAGTCGGCTCCATGCTCTATTTTGCCAAGCTGCTAGGGCACTTGGACTTGTTGTAACTTCACCATATTGATATATATGAACCTACATGTGTAGATTTATCATAATATGGTGTCCATAAGATTATATCCAAGGACGTAGACCATGACTCAATCATACGCATGTGCGCTGGTGCTCTAATCAGTAGATATATCTCCAACTTCATTGTCTTCTATACTTAGTCAAATTTTGATCTTCAAGATTTATGAACTGATCGTCAAAACTCCTATATGACTTTTTTCCATAATGACAACACAAAATTAGTCATATAATCTATGTAGTGTCAACTTGCCAACATAATGCTCTTTTCCAAACAATTAAGGAAAATAATAAGTTACTCTCTACTTGCCAGTTGTCCATTCACGTGTTTTGAAAGTCTTTTGTTTGAGCTGTCTAGTGTGCAAAATCAAAAGACAATAATTAGTCCAAGGGTCCTATATCTTATAATATTATCTGGCCATTTATGTAATTTCATCATGCTATGTTTTTGTTTCCATGAAATGAAATCATGAGTGTGATTATGGTTTACAAAACTTCAACTTCTAAAAGAAAATACTTAATATCAATGGTTTCCTTATATATGCTTTATTTGTGTCCAACATGTTTTACATTGATAGGGTGTCAAATTATTACGTGATGAGATTGCTAGGGGTATTACTAAACTCAATGGTTTTCCTTGCAATCCAGATGACATTTTTTTACTAATGGAGCAAGTCCTGGGGTAAATTAGACTATAGCACTTGCTAAAGAATTTTCTAGCCCAGATTCTTATATATATTTTATTTTTAATAGTCCCCACAAGCTGCCCGTTGTTTGGGAAGGTATGCATACTTACTATTGTATTGGATATGATGCACACAGGTTCATATGATGATGTAATTACTCATAAGGTCAAAAAAGGATGGAATTCTTTGTCCAATTCCACAGTATCCACTGTACTCAGCATCTCTTGCCCTTCATGGTGGGAAACTGGTATGTATGTATGTATACAGTTGGTTTATTTTAACTTTATAAGAAGAATTGGCATTCTTCACCTTTTTTGTAAATTTTCCCTATAGGGATGCCATGCATGTTTTGTTCTCAGTGGCTCTAAGAAGGTTTACTAACTAATCATTTTCTATATTTGTAGGTTCTATACTACTTAAATGAGGCAACTTGATGGGGATTGGAAATATCTGAAGTCAAAGAATAGTTGAAAGCAACTCTCTTAAATGAAATTGATATTCAGGCTATTGTTGTTATAAATCCTAGAAATCCCACTGGTTAGGTGAGCCAAATTTAATTCAAAGCAATAAATATGACATCACAATTTTTTGAGATCCATATTGCACTAGTAATGTTTTGGAATTTTTAGAGGCCTGAATGCACTTTAAGCCTTCTATGATCTATCGTACAATAATGAAAAGTGATAACTTGATTGCATGTCTTCTAAATATATCGAGCATGGTTAATTGGAAAATTGGATTTGTAATCATTCTCAAAGTTTTAGTCTTTGTAACACTCTTAATAACACTTGAAATTTCATGAAGGTTCTGTTAGAGGAAAACCAACAAGAAATAGTGCGGTTTTGCAAGAGTGAAGGCTTGGTTCTTCTTGCTGATGAGGCAACTCTTTTTATCACATATGACTATCTATTTAAAATTTTCTTTCTTTGGTTATCTATGATTTTATTGTAAAAAATAAATTCTCTATCATATTTTGAATTGATAGTGACTCACTAGAATATGAGGACATGAAATCAATTCTTGAGTTGTTCATGGTGGAAAATTTTCCACTAAATCAGAGTCAGGAAATTTTTTTTTTATCTAACTCTGAAAATTTAAATTGAGTTAGTATTTGGGAAACACAAGTTTACCAAGACAATGTTTATGTGGATAATAAAGAATTCCACTCTTTCAAAGAGATTGCAAGGAGTATAGGCTAAAATTAAAAGGACATTTATCTTAAAGCTTACCAGTCAATATCCAAAGGTACTTAATTACACTTCCAATACACCTCTATGGTGTCACTATACTCAAAACATCAGACTGGACTGTATACATGGTATGATTATTCTTTTAAGGGTACTAGCTCAATGGAAGAGCACCTATTTTACAAATAGGAGGATGGCGGTTTGATTCCATCGTGCCCTAATATGACTAAATATATGACTAAATTAATGACTAAATAAATGACTAAATATATAACTAAATAAATGACTAAAGAAATGACTAATTCAATGACCAAATCAATGAACAAATAAATGACCAAATAAATGACTAAACCAATGACCAAATAAATGACTTAATCAATGACCAAATAAATGACTAAAATAGTTGAGTCATAAATTTGGTCGTGAGATAAATGACTGGAAATAAACTACTACTGATCACGTGACAAAATTTGGTCATTTATCTATAATTTTTGGTAGTTTATTTGGTCATATATTGTTATTTTTGTACTAGTGTTAGTAATCTAACAAATGTCTTAAGGGGATCTACAATTATTATCATAAAAAATAACAAGTTAATACATGTAACTAATGGAAAATAAGTATTCTAACTCATTCTAGAACTAACACATATATCATAAAAAAATAACAAGTTAATACATGTAACTAATGGACAATAAGTATTCTCACTAATTCTAGAACTAACACATGTAATAAGTAATCTAACTATTTTCATCATGTTTTAGTGTTGAAACTATTGTCTTAAGGGGATCTTTAACTAATTTAAGATATCTATAAAAATCATTGAACAATCAAAGCATACATATAAAACTACACATGTATACACACACATATATAAAAGTATACACAAAATTTTATATATTAAAACCATTGAACTATCGAATAGGTCCATTGAATATATCAACAAATTTTAGTCCATCATATGTTTAAATATATCAAAAAAGTATAGTCAATTTAATCCACAAATATCAAGTAGGTCCTAACACATGAAATAGATACATACATATTATAATTTTTAGACCAACTCAAGTGGTTTAGACCTTTCATGGAGAACATGTAATATTCTCTCATGATCCTCACTGTCTAGCCTCCACTAACAACGTCCACATTGAGATTTAACTGTATGGAGATAAATGGAGGTGGCAACTACTAGGTGACTATATTGAAACACTTTATTGTCTGGTTGGTAATTAACAAAGTTAATACCATGCTGAATTGCTTTGATTTGCCTTAAATATGTCCCCTCTAAAATAAATGAATCGTCAAGTCACAAATTTTAACAATATAAATTTAAACAAACTAAATTTGAAATTTGTTAAAAGGTTAAAATTTAAAATTTATAAATTGAGTTCAATATATTGATGTAAAGCATATAAAACCTATGGGGAACAACATTCCATCACTTTCTTGAGGTTCAAGTAACTTCATCCTTGTTGGAGTACAATGCAATAAATAATAACCAACTCCTACATTTCCATGCTCATCAATCACTGTAAAGACATCTCCTGCAATATGTGTGTGTGTGTGTGTGTGTGTGTGTGTGTGAGAGAGAGAGAGAGAGAGAGATATTAAAATTTACTTATTTCTATTTATAGATCTATCTATCTATCTATCTATCTAGATACATGTAGCTCAATGGACCATATAATGTGAAATATATACTTACCAATTTTGACCAATCCTAAGATATGATCGTAATTAGTAGAAATAAAAGGAACATCATCAAAGTTTTCATCTTCATCTCTATCAAATGTATGAGTAACAACTAGTGGCACTAGATTCCACGCACCTACATATCTAGGGTCTTGATTAGTCTCTAGTGTTCAATGTCCAATTGCAACAATTTGTACTCATAACTGAATGCAAAGATTGCATCTTTTCTATCCACTTGTAACCGTGCATAATTTTTCTATCCACACCTCAACAAATGCATATATAATATTACTTTCTATAAATATAATTTGAATAAAGAATGTACATAAACAATTTAATCATTTGAATAATTTAAAAATGTGTGCATACCTTTTATCTCCCAACATTTTCTATGTGGTACCGCTTGAGTCATTCCTGATGATGTGTCATTCTCATTTGGTGTGAAATGTGTCTTTCACCATTCAACAACATCATGTGCATTTTTTATATGAACTCCCTTATAATTTATTTTATACTTTCGTATAGCACTTTTGATGCAAGCTCTAGCACCATCATGTTCACCTTTTCCATGTCCACTCTCAAAGAAACTCTAGACATGTGGTATGTTTTCATTACGATGATATCTACATAGTGCATAAAATGGTCTAGATGATTTTAATTGTACAACACATCCATCTGACCAAACATGATGTTTATCAATTTTTATACCTCTTGCTTTCAAATTTGCAAAAAACATCTTGAAGCAGTGTTCTACATAATGAATGTCACACTCTCTATCATCACTTATATAAAAATTATATTCCTTCTTAATGACCCATGCTTCAAATGTGCTCTGAATACCATCCAAATATAATTATGCATGTCAATAACACACATGTACCATAATAGTAATTTGCTCTAAAAAATAGTATTCCGATTGAATTTCCTTTTGATGAACAAAGAAATAGTTTTCTGCAAAATCAACAACTGATACAATAGTTCTAAGTGGGGAATTGTCTCTCAATGCTTGGAATTGTTGTGCTTGCCACTTTGCAATAAAAAAGCATGATGAATGTAGGGTTGAATCAATTTTTTAAATTTGTCCATAAATACTCCAACATTTATCTCCTCTTCAACATATTCTAACTTTTTTTATTCTTTCCTAAATGTTGTTTCATTCTTTACATATTTGTAACTCTTGCAATTTACCATCTTTGTTACATCAATGTTTTCATTTTTCAAATGAAAAAGAGTCAAATCAGTACATGTTTGACATATTCCTTTTATGCAATTTATTTGCTTAGCCGCATCATCTATTTTTTCACATAAAATCGATGAGATGAACTCACTTCATCTACTAGGAGGAGCATTTTCAAATCCATAAGTGTCTTCTACAAAATTTTAAAAATCCTTATAGTGGAGATCAAATTCAATATTATAACGACAACAACAAGTTTTAAACACTTTGTTTGTCCTGATATGATATGGCTTCAATCTTTCAAACAATGTTTTCCCAATCTTTATATTAAGATTTGAGCTACAAAATGACACATACATTTCACGTTGTGTTGTGTCCAACCAATGTTTTGTATTATATTCATATTGATTAGCTAAAATTCTATGTCTGATAACATCTCTATTGTTTGATGAACGATGTGTATTATCATTCCAAAATAATGTGACCAAATTCTTGATTCCTCCATCAATCCTATTAGAACAAGGAGCTCTACAAATCATTGCCCAATTTCCTTCAAAGGTGATATCTTCCAAAAGAATTCTCATATTAACATATCATGATATTGTTTTCCTACCGAAACCAATCTGAGATGAAACTGAAGATATTTGTCTTTTTCAGAGCATAGTGTTACCTACAATGGATGTTAACATAAAGTTTCTTGTAATGGTCTTATCTTTAGTTCGAGATCACTTCCCTACATGGTTCAAACCTTTCCTAAGATTTTCAATCATATCAGTATGCATGTCAACAACTTTTCTCTTCTTTGATGTTGCGTCTATACCCAATAATTTTAATGCCCCTTCCAACTTTTTATTTATAAGTACAACTGAAAGCAATTGGGATTTTTAAAGTGTTTCTAGATTATAAAATTTAGCCAATATTTCTCTTGCTATCATATTCATTGACCTCTTTTTATCAAGACTTAAGGGTTGAACATTAGCATGTGATCTCAAACTCTCCACATCCATTGTAAGTAAATGATCTAAGTTTCTATAATTAATATTTCTTTTTAAATTTTGAGCTAAATTTATAAGTTCATCCATCCCAATAGGAGCATGTGATACTGAACCTTCTCCAACATTAATTTCTTGAGCTTCCGTAGGGAGTGATCCCAACCCTTCTTCAATGTACAATTCTTCGACTTGACTTGACCCTCCTACTGTAACCACTTGGATTTGGTCTCCTCTAACTATAGACCCTATTTGTCCTAAGTGTGATCATACCCCCAATTATGTTTAGACAACTCTTCAATTGGCTGACATAATTCATTCAAATCAAATTTAATCTCCTAAGTGATCTAATCACTAAATTTTATTAATCACCTAAGCCAATCAAATTAAATCAATTTAATTCAAATCAATTCAAATAAAACATGGCTAAAGTAATTGATTTAAAAGGAATTAAATAAATTCCTATTATATCAAACCACCTGCAAAAAACCTATCTTCTAGTTTAAATTAATCTAATTAATTGGCGATAGTCCTAATTAATTATCTGAAGTAATAAAAATCTTAAATAATTAATATTCCTATTTTTGAATGAATATATTTAATATAATTCATTTCATTAATATTCCCCTAAACCCCTAACCTAACCTATCTCAACCACTTTGACCATGGGTTCAAACCCATCCCAACCTATTCACCCCATGCTAAATCTAATCCTAATCCTAATCCCATTCTAACCCGCCTCCTAATGATGTCACATTCCATTAAGGGGTGATTAGGGACTCAACCCACTTGAGAAAGTCAACTTTCACAAGCTTGCCTCTTACACCCTTCCCATGCTTCTTAAAGGATCTCATTAATGCCTCATTAATGGAGATTCCTTAAGCCCATGCCTCTTCAATGCCTTTGTCATTTATTTATCTTACGCCTCATTAATAAGTTTTTCAACTCCATTAATGAACCTTGTCACCCTCTCTCTCCTCATTTCTGCTATAAATAGAAGGAGTTTTTGAGCACAAATAGGCCCTTAATTTTTTATTGTAATATTGTTATGCCAATATTTTGAAGGAGTTTTCAAGCATTGTTATGCTATCCATTTTTACATAACTTCATATTGCTTCATAGTTTCATTATCATGCATAGCTATAATGTTCATTTTTAGAGTTAATATGCATTGATTAATGATTAAATAGTTTGTTTTAACTCAAATCTTTCATGCTAAGTTGTATATGTCACTGATAGTAGCATAATTTGAGGGTCGTTAAGTTTCTTATCATACTCTTCTTAGTTAGAAATAAATAGGCCAATTTTAGTGCTTTATATGCTCATTTAACCATGTTTTTGACTAATATAATGATCTATTGAAGTGTTGTGTTGCAGGTAATAGGTGCACTATTTTACACACAAATTTCTGGTGCCCATCATGGGGCACAATTCTAAATTTGGCCTCATTTTAACTCCATTTTTCACTAATCTATCCTCCCAGTTTTCAGGTCCAGAGTCATTTCTGGTAGCAGAAGATCACATCCGGGATATGCCCTCGCACCGGAGAAATTGAGGGTCACATCCAAGATTTCTTGGGTCATTTTTGGTTCTGGGTCATATCTAGTAACTCAAATATTGCATCTGGTAACACAAGGTTGTATCTAGTTTTGTGTATCATTTACGTACGCATTTCATGGATCGCATCTGATGAAATTTTTTATGGATTGCATTTCCTAACCCTAACATCCTAACCAGTGGTCATTTGACATTTTGACAGCCTAACTAAGTGCTTTCAGGTTTCTGAGAAGGAGATAAGAAGATAATACTAATGTGTGTGGTTGTAGAGATCTTCAATGGATTTCAATACTAACGCCTTTTTCAAATCTTTCAAACTTAACACCATTTTCTCAATACGTGTCAAGTCAACTAGATTATTATTCTCTTTTCTTCTTAAGGAAAATCAGAAAATCAGACGTTGGTTTAACACTTATTGAGGGATTTGGGGGTCAATAAACAAGAAATATCATCATTTAAACTTCATTTTGGAAATTAGTAATTGAGCCAATCAAAGCATTTAACATTGTCGGCTAATTGAACAAACTCATTATTTAAATTGGAATCAAAAATTGAACAAGCTACTAATCTAAAATTGGGGAAATTGAACAACACAAATTTACTTTCAAGCATTTTGTTTTCCCTAAAGTAGGACCATCTTAAATAGAGCACAACATTGCT
Organism: Thuja plicata; assembly: GCA_018584345.1. Taxonomy (NCBI): domain Eukaryota; kingdom Viridiplantae; phylum Streptophyta; class Pinopsida; order Cupressales; family Cupressaceae; genus Thuja; species Thuja plicata. The sequence goes on along the minus strand of MU227326.1, from coordinate 3,905,627 downwards.
TAAGGGAATGAACTATTTGATTGACTTTGTTTTGGGAGAAAATGGCATGGATTAGGAGAGTATGCTCTTCTTCTTCGGAGGAAACAAAAATATAGATGTCCTACTCTCACCAATCCTTTGTATGCTTGTTTAACAGTAGAGGGTCTACCAGTTGAGGAAAAAATCTCCTGGGAACGACCCAAGTGAGGAAAGGTTTTACGCCAACCCTTCCAACTCACTATAAATAATTTATTCCTTGTAGGCCAAAGCCTCAAAACATAGAGATAGTTTTGTTCTTGGAATTTTGACATAATTCCTTGAACATGCTTGTGTATGTGTAGAGCGGAGCCGCTTGAATCTTGCTTCTGAGAATACACATATTTGAGTACTCATAGGGCTATACGCCTCAATTTTGACTTGTGCAATTCTATGGGAGATGATTTTGAATGGATTTCCCCAACATAAACAATGAATTTTGTAGAAAAACTACCTGATTCATCTCTAAAAGGATGATAATTCTTGTGCAAGGCAAAAAATAATTGCCCCAAGACACTCGTTATATTGTGCCCTCACTTGCATTTGGATTCAGCTAATATAACATCATGACTAGATCCATTGTGTGCTTGGTGATGACTCTATTTTGATTATCATTTGAGTGAGTACCTAAGTCAACGAGAGAGGATTTTCATCCTCCATCTAGAAAATAGGGCATAAGGATGTGTTTGTTCACCCTTTAACAATGCAACAATGCTTGATGTAACTAAAAAATTATTAAAAAGATAACACCTTCAAACAAACAACAAAATTCAATCCTTGGTCTACACATGTGTTTGTCACCCACTGACAGGTCTCAGAACACAATCTGCAATCAGACAAACTTCACGCACTTCCAAGACAAATTTTTCAAAACTGAACAAATCTCACAGAGACATCAAAAAATTGCATCCCAGATTTCTTGCCTCATGTTTGGTATTCTGGCTCGCATCTGGTCGACACATCATCGGATCTAGGGTTCAAGCTCACATCTAGGGTCATCGGTAGGTCGTATACTATATTTCCTGGCTCGCATCTAGGAGCTCGCATCTAGGATAGTGGGCACTTCTAGAATATTTTCTCAAGAAAACTTAGTTGATTTGGGTACCCTTTTGGCTCTTTAGTCTGTCCTTGTTGCCTTTTCTGGTCTCCCTATTGCTGTGTCAAAACACATTTTTAGACATCTACCTTGCATGTCCTATCAGTTTCTTGCAATCCATCTCAATATGTTTGGTCTATCCGCTTCTTATAACAACTTTGTTCCCAGCTCACTATCAGGGCATTCTAACCCTCTACCACTGGAATCATTTATTTCACCAAAACACAAATGATACTTCCACCTAGACACACTCACTTAAATGATTCAGGATACTACCTGACACTATCGGTAAACTTTGACAAAGTTGAGATACGGATACATGGTTAACACAAGACGCAACAAGTACACATCTAAAGGGTCAAAAATACCTCCTAAATAACCATACTTTCAAGGAGAAGCATCTCATAGTTCCCTACTTAATCTAGACTCTCCAAAAATGGACAGGTCCACTCGTGGATGGAGTGAAGCTTTTGACAAATATGAAATTAGAAAAAACCAAAAGCATGAAGATATCAATGAAGAAGAAGAAACCACATTTGAACATCCTCTGTTTGAATCAGGCAGTGAGGAAGACATCACTGAAGAAGAGTATGATAAAGTCAAGCAGAGAAAGAGGTTCCACAAGATACTGGAAAATATGATTGACGAGGATAAAGAGAAATACTTTCTCCATTTAGCATCCACTGGCATAAAATTACCCAAGGGCTATGATGTACAACAACTAAAGAAAAGGAGGTACCAACTCCTATTTCTATTCTTGCCAAACAACATACCTAAATGCAAACAGAACTTGCGACTCTCAAGAAAGAAAAAGATAAACCCAAATTGAAGTACTCTGTGGACTCCATTTGTCCATTTCCTTTCGACAAGAGTACCACTATGGTTTCATTCCCTCCCAACATGGCAAGGCCAAAATATGAAAGTATACGGGAGAGACCGATCCACATGACCATGTTCGATAATTTTGTGCTCTTAGCATAGAGTACATGCATGAACCTACTTACCTCATGCGGCTTTTTCTTGGAAGTCTAGGATGCAACGCCATGGAATGGTTCTCAAAATTTACACCCAAGGTCAAAACTTTTGAGGATTTAATACAACAATTTATCCAAAACTACTATAATATCTAGCATGACGTGACTATGATTGATCTTTGCAACACTAAACAAAATACTAGTGAATCCTTTACCCACTTTCTCGAAAGGTGGAGGAAAATCTTTGCATGGTATTCAAGAGCCATTCCCGAATCTGAGAAGATGGAAATCTTTGTCAATAACTTAGTACCTGAGTTAAACTACAGATTGCAAATGCAAGATTCCCCTAGCTTCAACAAGATGATGAAGAATGCCCATCGTATCGAAGAAGTTATGGTCAAGAAGGGGGACATCACTCTTCAAAGTGAAAAAAAATCTAACAATTCCAACCCCAAACCTAAATGGTGAAAAACAAAAATGTTGTCAACGATGGCGTAGTAGACACATCTAATGTTGGTCCCAAACCTGAGGTGTTCAATCTGACTAACAGCATGCAAGCAAAAAAGGATGCGAAGGTAACCACCCCCATACCCAAAGCAAACAACGATAATAAAAAGGGTTGGCCACAAACTTCAAAACCTCAAAGAACATTCACTCCTTTGGGCGAACCTCTCGAGACTATTTTAAAGACACTATTAGAAAAAAAAGTTCTCACATCCCAGATCCCAAACCATGGGAACCAGCGGTAAAACCAAGGTGGTGGGATGATAATTCTTACTATGTCTTTCACAAAAACAAAGGAGATAGGACTAACAATTGCCTTAAGCTTAAACATGTTATTCAAGACCTCATTGAAGGAGGAAAGATCAAAGTAGAGGGACACACTACCAATGAAGATAATATAGAATTTTATAAACCATTCCCTAACTATGAGAAAGGGGAATCATCTAAAGAAAAAGGTAATGAATTAAAATACACCTACTCCAATAATGATAACGTGATTAATATGCTAGACATTAAAACTAAATCAATTAATGTGGTCACAATCAAAGTCATTTCTTTCCAATCGAATGTAGTGACTCAGAGCCGAGCACAGGTCACAATCAAAGCACCCAATTCTTCCCCAAAACTAGCATCAACGTCCAAGGTTCCTATTGTTACTATTCCTAAACCAACAACAAAACACATAGTTACTATTCCTATAGAAAAGTATGACTTGGTGGACCAATTGCAATGAACCTCTACCAAAATTTCCATTTTTGAGTTGCTTAAAATATCCACAGTACATAGGGAAATCATGAAACAAGCCCTACATGCCACAAATGTACCAAAGCACCTTGATATAGACAAAATCCAAGAGATGGTCAATCACATCTCCACACCACATTACCTCTCCTTTTCTAAAGAGGATGATAAATCATTGACACATCCACATAATCAACCCCTCTATATTAAAGTCCTCATTCATAAATCCTATGTTAGATGCGTATTGATAGATGGAGGTGCAGAATTGAATATTTGTACACTTAATCTAATTAGGAAACTAGGTCTCTCAGAACAGACCATTGACTCTAGAAGAAAAATAACTATCAAAGCTTATGATGAGGAAGAAATATCCTCTAAAGGTCTTATTTTTCTACCCATCAGAGTTAGACCAATTGAAAGGAATGTCATATCTCAAGTTCTGGATCGATCCCTAGACTACAATATCCTGTTGGGGCGACCATGGATTCATGAAATGAAAATTGTTTCATCTACTTACCACCACTGTATCAAGCTCCCACATAATGGGATGGAAGTGATAATTCTTGTGGATGCTAATTATACTTGCAACAATATCTAAGTAGGTAGTATGGTTCCACATAATAAATTTTGATATATAGAGATCAAGCTAGAGCGATCCAAGTGACCTTATGTCTAAAGTATAGTTGCTGTCACTTTAGAACTTAATAAAATATAAAATATTGACCCAAAATGAATGAAACCAATTACATCCTTTAGATATTGAAGTTACAAATATAATCTCAAAAGAATTACATCATTATCATATTTTTAAAAAATGTTATGCTGATCCAAGTGACAGTCACTTCTTAAAAATAGAGTTTTTTCAAACAAACCACTTTTCGAAGGAGAAGGAAAAATTAATTTTAATGATTTTTATTTTTTTTAAATATATATATTTAGAAACTAGAAATAAAATTATAAAAGACCCTAGTTTACATCATCTTCAAATTCCTAATAGTTTTGCGGCAATAGTTGTTCGAAAGTGAAGTTTTTTCTTAGAATATTGATCTTTGTGTCAAAGTTGACCAAAAAGTGGGACACACTATTCTGGAACCACCTAGGGATTTTTTGTACTTCATTGGAACTATTTTGGCATATCAAAGATTTTCTTTGTTAGTTCATGAGCTTGGACAATATGTCCTCTATGATTTGAGATCATAGATTAATGTAACGAAGTGAGCCTTTCTTGGGATTTAGATCCTTGTTGTATTTGAACAATATCCTCTAGGAAGTATTCATGAATGTATGAGAATTCCCCTTTGTATGATTACTTTTAATTATTGTGTTATTATCTTGCTTTCATGTTTATCTTTCAAATCTAAGATTAATGTTTATAAGTTGGTTAAAGGTTGATGTTATTGTGTCACAACTGATTCTCCCCCTCCCTTCTCAGTTGTGTGTACTCCTTAAGGTCTAACACAATCTTCACAAGAATTTATGATATTGTTGTATTTAACTCTATATTGCCTACCTATGTCATGTTGAACTCTAGTTTTGGAACTTGGAATCAACCTATAGAATATTAAAATACCAAGGCTTGCTACTAATTATGTAGAACGTTTGGCCACTTGAGTAATGAATGCCAAAAAACAACATCAAAATAATTCTTAGGCCCTTAAGGATAATTGTGACCAAACTAAGTTGGTTCATAAAGTTGTCAAGCATAGTTAGCTACCCCTATGGTCATATCTATTGATACCATTGAAGAGGGAAAATGTGATGCAAGAGCATCTTGGGTTCTTAGCAATCCTGTATCAATAAAAAATATGTATGTTGGAGTTCAATAGCTTGTTGGAGACTACTTGGTAAAGCACTTTGTAACTTCTCTTGTTTGGTTGGTTGAAGGTTTTTTAGTTCAAGGTAAAAGCACAATAATTTGTCACCCTTTTATAAAGGAAAATGCTAACAAAATCAAAGTTGTTCAACTTCAATAGTATAAAAGTGACATTTATGTTTGGAATTTGAAGATGATGTAAACTAATTAAATGTGTTAAAATGGATGAAGTTGATTATTAATAACTTTAATATATTTTTTGAATAATAACTGATATGATTTTTTTAGTTTTTAAAAATGATTTTCAATTGTTGAAAAATGCTGAAAAATTAGGGGTCTAGTTCACACCAAAAACTTATATGTAAATAATTTTTTTTCCCTAATTTCAAAATAGGTTATAGATGACATATATAGCTAGTGCATTAAGAAATAAAAATTGGTTTGTGACCTAAATTTTCTCTTTTATAACAATTCAAATTCCAACTCACCTGAAATTGACAATTTTCATCTCCCGCCATATTTTTCATAACAAATCTATCCCAATCAAAAAAAGTAATATATATTCTTGAAGAGGACTCTCTCCTCTAGTGCACCATATTATTTTAAAATTTATTTAATATGATTTACTATTTTTTTCTTTCTCTGAATCAACATCTCCTTGATTGTTAAAATATGTACTTGAAATTTTTTTTAATTACAATAAACTATGTCTAATTAAAAAACTATAAAATCCAAATGAGGGTATTCTTGACTTTGATCTCTACAAAAGGGTATTTTTGCATTTTTTTTTAAATATCATTAAAAAGACTAAGAGTTATTGAAATGTCACTTTTTTGAAATAATTTTATTTCTATGGTAATTGGACTCAAAGTGGTATATAACATGAATTTAATAGACATTTCCAATTGGAAAAGTTAAAGCACTTATCTAACTTAGCTAGAATGAATCTAGCTAGACCATATGTTTGACCAAAATTAATTTTAAGTTAGAAATACTAAAATTCAGCTGTGCTGATAAGTTAGCCTAAAAGGTGATAGATTATTGTGCTTTTACCCTTCAGTGATCAAGCTCGATTACTCTTTTTGGCTGGCTTCACTAGCAGGTCTTGGTGGTTGTTCATGATTACTTGGTGGTTTCACCGATTGGTCTTTATTTCTCGGAAGCCTTTCTCACCTTGTTGGTTTTTGGATGTTCGAGCTTGTGGCCAACATGTGCATTTAATTTATGTAGCATAATTAATGTTAAGGTCTCTCATTGGGATACATGTGGACCTAAATATGGGTCATTATTATTTCTTATTTTGGATCTTTAGGATCTTTTGGGGATGACCTTTTTCATATCCTTTTGCATAAAAGTTGTGTTTTTTTCTTATATTAAGAAGTTCGAGGATAGCAGTTACATAGTAGATTTGGATCAAGGGTTTGTGACCTCGCAGGTTTGAGGACTATTCTATAAAGACTTTGAATGTATTTGGCCATAACCGGGAAGGCCTTATAGCCCAACATGTATGAATTTTGATGAAATAAACTAAGTGTTATGTATTCCTTCTCTCCCTTTTCTATGTATTTTCTGTTGTGTTGTGTTATGGAGGCTGGTTTGGTAGTTGGGAGTGCCTTTGGCCCTAGTTACCTTACCCTCCTTATATCAGGAAGTATCAGAGAAAAGGTTAGATCTGAGGTTACTTCTTATAAATCCTTAGTTGATTTTGTTGTGGGGTACAAGATTGAGATATGACCTACAACTTCAAAGGATTTCAAGATGGTTTGTGGGAGAGGAAATATAGGTCCAGGCTTAGCTAATATGCTAAGAAAGATTGTTGCAAGATTAGAAGTTGTTGAGATAGTCCAGTGCCAAGGAAGACATCTTGAGGATGTTAGTGATGACCAATTTGAGAAAGAGCAGGGAGAAGCCACACCTACACCTGTGATGGATCAGGAAGAAGAAAAATTCATGCGAGATTTGACAAGTTTGAAGTCCACACCCCAATTTAATCCTCCTAAGTATAGTGGAAAGTTTGATTCAGATGAATTGATAGACTGGATAACTTAGATGATGAAATACTTTGAGTATGTGAATTTATCACAGGAGAAAAAGGTAAATATTATAAGTAAAAACTTGAAAGGTCATGCATCCTTGTGGTGGGAGCAGTTGCAATTGGATCGAAAGAAGAAGGGTAAAGAAAAGATCAAAGTATGGGATAAGATGATAAACAAGTTGAAAGACAAATTTCTACCTTGTGATTGGCAGATTAACCTTGTTAGGAGAATACAAAGTTTGAAGCAAAAAGATAGCTCTGTGAAAGAATACACTAAGGAATTTTATAGATTAGATATTAGATCTGGACATGCTAAGGATGAGGTGGAGAGAATAGCAAGATACCTGAATGGGTTAAGGAGTTATACACAAGATGCGATCAGTCTTGTAAAGATGTAGAGTATTGAGTATGCTTATCAGTCTTATGTAAAAGCCGAGGATAAATTAAACAAAAGACATGAACAAATAAAAAGAGGAAGAGGTCGTAGATTTCCTAGAAGAAGAGGTAGATCTCATGGTGAAAATAGTAGATCTAATTAGGACAAGACAAATCAAGACACACATCAAGACAAAGGCAAGACCAATTGAAAAGGTGAAAGATATTCCCTAGGAAGAGGCAAGTACTCGCGAGGAGGATATAGCACAAGGGTGCAAGCAAGAAGTTGAGTCCACTTTTTAGCCAAAAAGTGGAACTATTTTCCCTATTTTTCAAAATTTGTCCTAATTGATCAAATAATTTGAAGCACTTAAATATTGAATCTTAAGAAAAGTCAGTAATATGAAATGTAGAACTCAAAGTCTATTTTCCCAATACGTAATTTATATTAATACCTACATAATGAAAATTGGATTTCACTAGGTGTTTCCAAAAATAACTATTTAAAAATCACCTTTTTGGGACCTTCCATGCCTGTGTACGACAACCATAATTTGACCTAAATGAATGCATTTTTTTATTTCTTTTGGAATATCACTTTTAAGACACTCAAGATTGATGAGCATATTTTTTTGTAATTTTTTACTAATTATATTTTTTCTACTATTTTTTATTGGGCGTATTTTTTGTTTTGAAAACCCCTCATGTACAACAAGCATAAGTTGACATAAACTCATAATTTTTGAGTTTTTTTTTTTTTTTTCAAAGTGAAAATTATTGTTTGTAGTTTGATGTCATATAATTTTATTTTTCAAAAAATATGAAAATAAATTAGTGTTGTAAAAAATAAGAAAACTTGTTATTTCACACTTATTGACCTGTTCGATTAGAAATTATATAAAAATTAAAAGATTAGTCCAATTTAAAAATAAACTATGTATTTATAATATGTGTAATCATATCTAAAGTGGGTTTTAATTTGGTGTAAAATTTATTTACAAAACATCTTTTTTCCAAAAGTGGGTTTCACGCGCAAAAAGTTCCTCAAGAAGTGGACTCAACTTCTTGCACTTACCCAGAAGAGGGTTCCAAGGAACTTGCTAAAATTGCGGAGACAAGAGACATAGATCATTTGAGTTTACACATGCAAGCAAGAAAGTTGGTAGTAACAAAAAATCTTTGGTACAAGAGGAGTCATCGAATGAACTTGAGAAGCAAGGGAACCTAATGGTCAAGAGGATATTATGGAGTGAGAATAATAAGAAAGATCCAGTAAGAAAGAGTTTGTTCAAGACCAGATGCAGAATTATAGAAATTTTTTTAAAATTCATTATTGATAGTGGAATCTCGGGAATATGGCATCTGAGGAAATGGTCGGCAAGTTTTAGTTGGAAAGAAAGAAGCACCCAAATCCCTATGAGATTTCATGGATCAAGGATGAGCATACACTTATGGTGAGTGAAAAAAGTTTTGTGAAAATGAAAATTGGTAAGTATTATGATAAGGTGTTGTGTGATATTATTCCTATAAATGGTTGTCATATTTTGTTGGGTACACCTTGGAAATATGATAGACATGCTATACATGATGGAAGATTGAATAAGTATACTATTTGGGTTGATGGTAAGAAGAAAATCTTATTACCTTTAGTTGAAGAAACTGTTGGTGGGATATGCACATCTATGAAATTTTGTTTGATGGAAGGTCTAGGTATTTTTTTAAGGATCTGAAGATAAATGATGTTTTTATGCTTTTATTCCTAACAAACTGAGTGAGAAAAAAGAAGATAAAACTCCTGAGTAAGCTAAAAAGTTGCTTACTAAGTACAAGGAGATCATTTCAGATAATATACCTGATGGTTTTCTAGAAATGAGAGATATTATTCATTGTATGGATCTAATTCCTATAGAAAGTTTTCCAAATAAGGCACCGCACTGATTGACACCAACCAAGAATGAATAACTCAACTGACAAGGTAATGAAATGTTGCAAAAGGGTTTGATCAGAGAAAGTTTGATTCCATGTGTAGTACCAACTATGTTAGAACCTAAGAAGAATGGAGAATGATGAATGTGTACTAATTCAAGAGATATTAATTATATCACAATCAAGTATCATTTTCATATACCGAGGATGGATGATATAATTGATTGTTTGAGTGGAGAAAAATATTTTACTAAGAATGATTTAAAGAGTGGATATGATCAGATCAGAATTAGAGAAGGTGATTAATGGAAGACTGCTTTCAAGAAAAAAGTTGGTTTGTATGAGTGGTTGGTTATGCCTTCTAGTTTAACAAATGTACTGAGTACCTTTATGAGGTTAATGAATGAGGTTTTAAAGAAATTTTTGGGTAAATTTGAAATTGTGTACTTGGATAATATTTTGATATTTAGTAAGACTAGAGAAGAGCATTTCATGCATATAAGACAAGTGTTGCAAATATTGAAAAAGGAAAAGTTGCTGATTAATTTGAAAAAGTGTTCCTTCATGAAATAATAACTTGTGTATTTGGGATTTGTGATTTCGGCTGATGGCTTGAAGATGAATCTTGATAAGGTTGAAGCTATACTTAGTTGGCCTACACCTAAGAATGTTAGTGAGTTAAGATTATTTCATGGATTAGCAAGTCTTTACCAAAATTCCAGTTCAATTTGCAATGCTATGACTGAGACAATGAGGAGATAGAAGATAATTCAAATTTACACATGGGGCTCATAATATTTTTGAGACTTTCAAGAAGAAGGTTGTTGAATTTCCTATATTAGCCTTACCTAATTTCAATAAGGTATTTCAAGTTGAATGTGATGCAAGTAGAAGTGCAATAGGAGCTGTGTTGACTCGAGAAGCTAAAATTGTTGCTTTCTTTAGTGAGAAGTTGAATGATGAAAAGATGAAATTTTTTATGTATGATCAAGAATTCTATGCTATTGTTTAAGCATTGAAGAAATGTAGACATTATTTGGTACCAACTGAATTGTGTTCTATACTAATCATAAAGCTTTACAATATTTGGGTAGTCAGAATAATTTGAATCAGAGACATATGAAATGGGTAGAGTATTTGCAGAGTTTCACATTTGTGATAAGCATAAGAGTGGAGTTTATAATTGAGTTATTGATGCATTGAGTAGGAGAAGATCTTTTTTGACTGAATAGAGAATTCAGGTTCTTTGTTTTGATGACATGAAGTATTTGTATAAAAATAACCCTAATTTTTCTAAGCAATGGAGAATGTGCAGAGCACCTATTCCAGATCAATCGAGTAAGTATGAAGATTATCTCTTTCAAGAGGATTTGTCATTCAAAGGTATTTAGTAATGTATACCAAGAGGATAAATGAGAATCAATTTGATAAAGGGGAAACATAGTAGTGGTTTGGATGGATATTTTTGTATTGATAAGACATTGAGTTTGCTTAAGGAAAGGTATTTTTGGCCTCAGTTGTATAAGGATGTTTAGGAATTTGTGAAGAGATGTGGATTTTTTCAAGTTTCAAAAGGAGTAAGTAAGAATACTAGTTTGTATACACTGATTTCTATTCCTAAGAAACCTTGGAGTCATATTAGCATGAATTTTGTTCTTGGCTCTCCGAGGACATCAAGAGCTAATGATTCTATATTTTTTTTGTGGATAGATTTTCTAAGATGACACTTTTCATACCATGTAGGAAAAAATTAGATGCAGTACATATAGAAGATCTTTTCTTCAAGGATATTTCAATATTTCATGAGTTACCAAAGAGTATCATCTCTAACTGAGATAGTAATTTTTTTGGCTATTTTTGGAAAACACTTTGGAATAATCTCGACATCAAATTAAATTATAGTTCTAGGTTTCATCATGAGAGTGATGGACAAACAAACATTGTAAATAGAAGTTTGGATAACTTGTTGAGATATTTAGCTGGAGTTAAACTAAGTAATGTGGATTTGATGTTAGCACAAGACGAGTTTGAATATAATAATTCAGTAAATAGGATTACTGGAAAGACACCATTTCAGATTGTTGCTGGCATGCAATTAAGAGGTATATCAAACTTGAGAGATATTTCTAGAGAAGAAGAGAGAAGTGCTAAAGGACAAGAATTTAATGAGTTTATGAAAAATTGTATGAGGAAGTGAAACATAAAGTAATCTAAAATACGAGGATAGTGTAGATAGATTGAGAAGACATAAGAATTTAGAGATTGATAATAAAGTAATGATTCATTTGAAGAAAGGTAGATTTCCTGTTGGAACATATGGTAAATTGAAGATGAATAAATTTGGTCCTTGTAAGATATTGAGGAAGTTTGATAGTGGAAATGTGTATGAAATAGAATTACATAATGACATGGGTACATTACCTATATTCAACAATTTAGATTTTTATGAGTATCATGAACCTGATGAAGAAGCCATAGTGTCTAGTGATTATTCTAAGAAGTAGATAGAAGAAGTTGAACAGATTTTGGAAGAGAGAATTGATAGATGAACTAGAAGAAAGAATTACATGAAACACTTGGTAATGTGGAGGAACAGACTGATTAAAGACTCTACATGGATTTATCAATCTGATTAAGATGCAACTCAGGTTGTACCACACTCATGATTCAGAGAATCATTTCTTTTAACCCCTGTTATCTACTGCATGAGTATCTTGGGTTCTTAGAAATCCTGTATCAACAAAAAATATGTTTGTTGGAGTTTGGTAGCTTGTTGGAGACTGCTCGGTAAATTTATCGGTAACTATTATTTTTTGTTTGGTTGAAGGTTTATTGGCTCATCGATCGAGCTTAGCTACTTTATTTGGATGGATTCACTGATGGGTCCTAGTGGTTGTTCTTAACTGCTTGGTGGTTTCACTATTTGGTCTCTGTTGCTCGGTATCCTTTCTCACCGAGTAGGTTTTGGATGTTTGATCTTGTGGCCGACATGTGCATCTAATTTTCATATTATAATTAATGTTGGGGTCTCTCATTGAGATACGTTTGGACCTAAATCTAGGTCATTGTTTTTTCCTATGTTGGATCTTCAAGATCTTTGGGGCTGACCTTTTCACTAGCCTTTTGTATAAAATTTGTGTTTTGTTCTTCAATTAAGGAGTTCGAGGGAAACACTTAGATAGTAGATTTGGATTAGGGATTTGTGACCTTGCAGGTATGAGGGCTATTCTATAAAGAATTTGAATGTATTGGGTCATAATCAGGAAGGCCTTACAACCCGACATGTATGGAGTTTGATGAAATAAAATAAGTGTTATGTATTCCTTCTCTCCCTTTCTATGTATTTATTGTCGTGTTGTGTTTTGCAAGTTGGTTAGGTAGCTAGGAGTTCCTTTATCCATAGTTATCTCACCCTCCTTGTGCCAAAATGATATAAGCTTAAGCATTTTGTTTATCTAGCTAGTTTGACATCTAAGATAACAACATTCAATCAATAAGTATTCAAGGAATAACCTGGTGATGGTTCTAACAAGGATTTGATATAGAATGATGACATAAAGGAAAATTTTTATTTAATTAAATGTTAACAAAATTAGAAGGGTGAAAATACGGTTTCTCCCAATAATGAAGTAGTGGCTAGGCCTTTGAAGGAAAATTAATTTGTGACAGAGTTATTTCTTATTGAACCACGTGAGGGAAATTATAAGGAAACCTAGGTTCCCCAATAAAGAAACATGGACAAGAAGCTACTCTTACCTGAAAAGGAGATTAGAGAAGAATGTATCAAAGGTGATAAGAATTCATTATAGAATACTAATGTAAAATATTGCCAAAGTAAGGATAAAAAATATATTTATAATTGACCCCTTGGAATGTTAGTAAAAGGAAACTACTTGTGTCTCTCTTCCTACCTAAGAAGCTGAATCTTTGAATGGAAATAAAGAAAATATGATCCCTCTTGCTACTCTATATGAGTATAATAGTGATGTACACACTAATAGTGAAGAGGGCCTCAAAAATCTCAAGGACAATGTGGCCTTGTTAGGAATGTCATCAACTCTACCTAAAAATAGAATAAAATAATTTGGAGAAGATAAATCAGAGATAGACTGGACATGGGTGGTAAATAAAATTCAAAAAAAAAGAGGGTGTGCAAAGGGATAGAAAAATTCATAGACCTACCCATAGGGAAACCAAAAAAAGGAATGTGGCTAATGAATTTTAAAGTGGGAGGAAAAAAAAACCATGGCTAACCTCTTAGATCCAACAAAGAGAAGGATGTAATCTTGATTAGTCATCTTCTAGTCGCAGAGGTGACTTTTCAAGTTCAAGGGTGGGTTGATCTCTCTCTATTTCTTGATGAAGATTACGTTATGGAATGTTTAAAATTTGAATAGCTTAGTTAAGCATCCCATATTGAAATATACTCTAATGAAACAAAAGTTGGTTATTTTAATGATTCATGAAAGGAAAAATGAAGGAATAAAGTTTCCAAAATATTGTTAAAAATGATCTAGCCCAATACTGATTTTTTTGTTATTTAAGTTGCAAATACGTATGGAGGCTTAGTCACCTTATAAAACCTTTCTAGATTTTATAGAATAAAAATACATGGCTTAATAAATAGCCCCATTTTCAAGATGCATCACTTGGAATATTTCTAAGAATAGACTCTTCTAAATGTGTATGATCCTAATGTGACATCCCCTAGAGCTACCTTATGTAATCCTACTAATTCCATCATTTTATATTCTTTGGTGACATGTGCATGCTAGGAAGGGGTTTCAAATATTTGCGTAGACCATATTACATTGTTTGTTTAGTTAGTAATTGTAGTAACTTTGTAATTATCCTAAACGAACTAACTATCCTCAACGGACTACAGATAACATTGTATAAATTCTCCTTATGTTTATTGAACATAAACATAAAAAATTTACCATTATGTTCTCACATTTTGGCATAAACTATATTACATTGTCTATTTGGTTCAATAACTACAGTACATGTGTAATTTTACTCAACATAGTGCAGATAACATTGTATAAATACTCGTTATTTTTTTTGATATAAGAAGCAGCAAGAAGGTGCTGACCTGAGGTACATAAGTTGCTAACTAAACAAACTCAACAACATATTAAATCAATAAAGACAATAGAGATAAAGTGGTAAATCAACATCTACCTCTATCAAAAACCAAAATATAAAAGCTAAACCAGTAGCGAGAAGTATCCCACATACAAATAGTATCACAGTCCATCAACCAAAAAATAATACGAAGCCACGCAGGGCTATTTAACAGAAATCAAGTCTTAGACTTAAATTAAAATTAAAGAAACCAGCCCACATATAGAGCTTGGGGTCCACAGTGTAACAACACCCCAACCCATACTTCACCATTAGCTAGATCCTTTCCCATCCCATAAGCACTTTGACAGTAGCAAGTTCGCCCACTCCTCATTAAGAAACTTGAAGAGTTCCCTGTTTCCTTTTATAGACTCCTTCCCAGCAAAGGCCTTATCATTCAGAAAATAAAGGGTAGTGGAAGAGGCATGCATGAATTTGAGAGAGAATTTGTTGATAG
Organism: Thuja plicata; assembly: GCA_018584345.1. Taxonomy (NCBI): domain Eukaryota; kingdom Viridiplantae; phylum Streptophyta; class Pinopsida; order Cupressales; family Cupressaceae; genus Thuja; species Thuja plicata. The sequence continues at coordinate 3,890,564 of MU227326.1, read as the reverse complement.
CTTCTATCCTCTTGTTTGTGTTGGCCAAGTCCTCATTTAGTTTAGCCACCGTATTCTCCAGATTTACAAACTAGAACTTGATTTTTCCAATAAGACCAGTACCCACAACACTTTTAGGGTTTTCCATCATAGTGTCTGGGGTGAAATCATCCTTTCCCACTTTATTCATAGTGTCTTGGTTCTCATTTTTCCCCTCTTCCTGATCAATATCTGTCTAGTTATCATCCCTACTAGGAGACTTAACTGAGAAATCCTCTTTATCGAACAACTCCTTCATAGGTCATTTCCCTTTCTCTTTAGCAAGCCAAGAGGACCGACGGGTACTAGTGAGCTGGGGGTTAGAATTCTGGGGGCAGTCCAGGTTGATGTAGATTTTCTTGCACTTTTTGGAAGGCTGGGGAGAGTCATCTAGGGTAAGGTCATTCTTTCTACCCACGCGCGAAGTAGGGGTAGGGAAGATTTAAGAAGAATTAGGGCTGGCAGCAGGGGTAGAGCCTCTGATAGAACCAGAAGGTGAGGGGATACCTTGGTTAAGGGAGACCAAGGGAGAAAAAAAAATTTGGTCAATTTGGGTGATTTCCACAATGGGCAGAGGGTAGAGAGCCAGATGGAAGTGGTAAAATCTGAAGATAAGCCCCATGTGAAGGTAAATGGGTTTTTTACCAAGAGAGATTTCCTCATTCATGGTGGCCATACTATTTTCCAAGGAGTGCCAAAGATTAAAAGGCATGGAAATTAATATCTTATGCCTAATATGATTAAGAAAAGGAAGGTGGCAATTCTAGAACGTACCAAACTAGCCCTCCAAGGTGAAATATTTCATCATGATCTTGCACATCTTTGGCGAGAACTCCAAAAGATCAGCCGTGCTATAACCGCCAATTTTAGACACTGGTTTTTCATCATTGACAAAGAACTGGTCGAAATCTATTTTATCCTGGGTTTTGGTGGTTTTCTTCCACTTCCTCCCTGTGGTTACCATACCTATGGCTTTATCAATAACCTCCTCATTAATCTCAAATGTGAGACCATTAATGGTGACCCTTCTCTCATTCCAACTTTTGGTGAATTGATGAGAGATCATCTCATCGTGGCCAGCCAAGAATTTCATGAAGGGAAGAATCCCTCCTCCCTTACAAAAATACATCACCATCGGGTCTGAGGAGAACTCTTCCTCTATCTTGTTTGGGTCAATCCTATGACGATCCCCTCCCATATTTGTAGAGTTTGAAGACACAACCCTCATCCAAGAATTCAACACCTAGTAAGAGAAGAAACACTTCAAAGCACAATACCACAAAAAACCAAAGAACAAAAAAAAGCATAACCATTGCATGAAATGGCGAAAATAAGGTAATAACTTAGCCTTAAGCATCTATCATTTCACATACAAAAACTGCAATAATAATTGCCTTTAGGCACCAAAAAAACCAGAAAGGGCACCACCAGGGTTAACACATGGGAGCATCATTGTAACCCATAATTACCATCAAAGTAATCTTCGTCGTATCTCTTATTAATCATCTTAAATCGCAAATGTATCTGATGCCACATAAAGACATAATGGCACTATATGAAGGGAGTGATGCAAGTAGTCCACGTCCACCACCAAAAAGAATTGGGGATCCTACATTCGTAAGCCATGTGGCCTTTCCAAATGTGATAAACAACCGAGATAAAATGGATATTGCTTTGAGGTCTGCCTTTTAGTGCCCGAATCAAAGTTTGATTTTTAAACATTTCAGTTGTTTTTGTTGGTACCACTCATTTCCTACCTAAGCAAGTCCTGAGTATTCTTGGGTAGCTGAGTAATAGCATGCCAACATCATAAGCCAACCATTTGTAGACCTGCAGCCGCCATGGAATTAGTGACAGAATTCCCTTCCCTGTAAATATGTTTTATGGTGGTCTCACTAAAGGGACCAAGCAGACCTCTTATATCCAACAGGATAGGATCAACTCTCCACCTAGCCATAGAGAAACCACTAGCAGCCTCAATAATAACCTTTGAATCCCCCTTGACCTCAATCCTGGAGCAACCCAAGTTAAGGGATAAATTCAATCCCCATAAGAATGCCATAGCCTCTGCCTAGTTAACCGAGTGGTCAACAAGGGGGCCAGCATAAGTGGCCACCATTCTCCCCCAGTGGTTCCTTATAATTCCCCCTCTAGCTTGAAGGCCACCCTAGGCAACCCCATCAAAGTTAAGTTTGTTACAGTAGGTCTGAGGGGGGACCCAAATAGTTTCCTTTCTGGCTCTTAGTTTAGAGTTGTCAAATCTAGAAAACCCCTTGCCCAATCCCCAATCCCTAGCAATATTATAGTCAAATTCAATAGGAGGAGAATTAGGGATTTTCTAGCTTCCCACCAGCAGGTTTTCTTATAAAATTTTATAGCCAAGATATAAAAAATCCTTTGCAGTGAGTTTAGTGTCTCTCAATATCCTTTCATTACATTCCTTGCAAATTACCCAGCAAAATATTAGGGGAATTTGGTTCCATAGAAGTTTTATCAGTGGGTGCTATGAGGGAGGGTGCATTCAAGAAGCATATCCTGAATGATGTGGTTAGAGACCCATGGGAGGTTGAGTCTAGATAGGTTCTCCTGCCAGATCCTGACAATGAACTCTCAGTGAAGCATGATATGGTTAGAGTTTTCCTCATCTTTCCTGCATAGGCAGTATCTCTTAGAAAGGCTAAACCCATGTTTGACAATATTTTCAAGCATTAGGATTTTCCCATGGAGAATTGTCCAACTAAAAAAGACAACTTTAGGGATTAATTGTGGCTTCCAAACCTTCCTCCGAAAAGAAATATCAAAATTGTCATTGATAAGCAGACCATATGCTGATTTGACAGAGAACTCACCATGTTGAGTGTGTCTCCAAAGCAATTGATTAGGTCGGTCTACAATAGGGATACTGATCAAAAGTAGAAAGTCAGTGAGTTTAGTTGAAAGGGTGGTCAGGTCTGATCTATTCTGAAGATGAGGGAGGAGGTCAATCCACTTACCATTAGAGATAAAGTTTGAAACCTGCCCAACACCAAGGGTAAAGATATTCCTCATCTGGGAGAAACAAGAATTCCTGAGGATGTTGTCTGGCAGCCAGGGGTCATCCCAAAATTTGATATCCAACCCATTACCCAATGAATAGATGACCCCCTTTTCTAATATACTTCTACATTTGAGGGTACTATTCCAGATTTTGGATCCCCCCAGGTGGCCCTGCACCATGAAGATTTTACAGTAGCGACCCCCATCTAGATACATAGCTTCCATGGCTCTACACCAATCATGAGTTCCCCGTAACATGGTCCAAGCCATCTTAGAGAGAAGAGCTCCATTAAGGTTGCAAACTTTCCTTAACCCAGGCACCCAAGGGCTTTGGGGAGACAAAATTTATCCCAAGAGACCAACAGGAGGTGTTTGTTTTCCTTAGACCCTGACCAAAGGAAGGTACATTGAATTATTTCAATCTTGTCATCCATGAAACCAGAGATTTTAAAATATAGACAAAAAATAAATAGGAATTCATTATAGGGAAGTAGCAAGGAGTTGAAGCTTACCGACATTACTAAGGAGTTTACCTTTCTAGAATATAAATATCAAACATTTACCATTTTTTTCTCACATTTGGTATCAGAGAAATGACTATCTCAGCATAGTGTTTGGGATGATGGGGGCCTGTAACTCAGCTAATTTTCATGGGTGGATGAAGAAGTAGAATGTGGGCCTAGTATGTGAATTTTTTCATTGAGTATGGCCACCACAGATGCATTCAAGAGTCTAGGGGATCTGTGAGAAGTAACATGAGAAATAAATAGTTGGAGGTACATAGATTGAAAAACTCAAAAGGAGTACTATATGCTACAAAAATATGGATCTATGTTAGTGATTTTTGTGATGGGCTATGCTGTTATCTAGGATTGTTATTAAAAAAAATTATGTTTTACAAATATGATAGAAAGAATCATTTTAAATTTAATTCTTCCTAATAGATCTAGGCTAGAAATTAACAAGGTACTTCATTCCCCCCAATACACATGCAATTGTGAATTTTTGGGCCATAGCAAGAGATCCAAAAGTGTGGGAGAACAGCTGAAGTTTTATCACTTTGTAGATAACCTCTTTAATAGATATGGAAGATATTTCTAAATAATTATATTGGGCATAGGGAAAAGCATGTTCCTTCACATCAATCATTTTGCATTTGCGAGATTTATTCATGCATTTGATTGGTCACTTCTCTCTAGTGAAGATCCCCAAGGTATGGACATGATAGAGAAATATGAGGTCACATTTCAAAAGAATTTTTCTTCTCTCTTCGCCACTTCTCATAAGGCTCCATTTATTCTAGACTTATCCTTTGAAGTTAGTGAATTTTAAAAAGGAATGAGGTGATACAGTCCATGAATTGGTGAACTCTTATTGGTAACGACTCGACATTTTCTCCGGTGCAAATGTAAAAGGTATCATTTGTTTTAATATCATTGGTAATATTAGGGGTATATCAATGTGTCATTTGAAAGGTCATAACACTTCATTTAGAATTAAGGATCCTTCATTATTTAAGGTGGAACTTTTAAAATATCTTCAACAATTATGTGTATTTTTTATAGGATGTGGATTGAGGAGAGACTATATATGAAACATGAATCATGAATTGCAAACTCTTCTTATCAACACATTTATATTTTGTAAAAATAACAAGAAGCATTCTCAAGTCACTGAAATTTTCAAATATTGAGAAGTATCAATAAATTACAATCTTTGACATCAACACCCAATTTAATGTCATTATGGTTATTTATGAGAAGTTTCCTATGAATATTGTTGATTGGGTTCTTGGAGGTTGTACTACTTCCTCTAGGGCTACTTTGAATGTTTAGAGTAACAAGGTTATTTTGTAGGTTGGTGGCATCCCAAGTTAGCTTCTCTCTAACATCTATCATAATGAAACTTCTATCATCCCAAGTTAGCTTCTCACTTTGGGATGGTGTTTTGCATGAGAAGTATTTTTGACATTTTTGGTTTTCTACTTTGGTTTCCTTTCTAATACTGAAAAATTTAAATAATGCATGTTTTGGGAAGACTCTTTTTGGAGATAGATTTGGGATTCAGGATTTGGCATTGCACTCAACTTGGATTATTTTTTAGAAATCATAAGAGTATATGATCAAGAATTATACCATTCTATGGTCACTAGAAAATGATAGAGATTTGTTGTGTCGCTTAGGGATCATTGTTGAATAATTTAGGACTCTGTGATTCAAGGGTTCTAGACTGAGGGCTTAAGAACATAGCTCAAAGCTACACCTTTCTGAGGGTCAAGAGAAAAATTCATGGAGCCTTTCTTTGTTCATGATTTACTACTTTAGAAGAAGATTTTCTAAAAAACATCTATATGAATCTTGTAACAACATATTTTGTTATGTAATACTTAAGGAGGGGTCCCTAAGGCAAGGTTAATTTGGTTTTTTTAGGATCAATGTAATAAGTGGGGGATGTTTTTTTGATGTACATTGAGCTATATAAGGTTCTCTTTTCACTAGCCTAATACGAGATGATGGAGCCATCTTATCTAAGTCAATTTATACAGGTTTCTCATCTCAAACAATTGAGACATTCTTGCTAATGTTTCTTCAATAGCCCTTCCAATGATTGAATTAGGCCATAATTCACTTCTTTAAAATTAGGAAGAGGGTAGGTATAAAGGTCCCTATCGATTTAAATATGAAATTATGTCGACTTTCCACCCAAATAGAAACCATGTAGAGAGCTGGTTAAATAAAAGGTGAAAGGATTGAATAAGATTTCTTGTTGTGTTATCTGCCAAATGAAAAAAATCTCTCTCTAATAATATCAAAGGCTTAAATAAGATGAAAAACCACTTATAGTGAAATTAGATGAGATCTCAAATAATCTTCCCTCATTCTTTTTTGATTTTCAATAGAATGTCCCTTGTGGAAATCTAGGTCATTATGAACTACTAGAGTTAATTCTAGAGGTGATTTTAAGGAAGAGCTTAAACGTCTTAATAAACATATTTCTTTGTACAAGTTTAAGGATGTTGTGTTCTCATATGGTGCCTACAAATATTTAGGCCATGATTATTTTCCTCTAGCACTATTTTAAGATTTATAGGACCTAGTTGCATCTTATATGTTTAATGTTTTCTAAGACTTCTTTGGGATACAGGAATTGCTAAAACATGTTAATTCTACTTGCATTGTGCTAGATCCAAAATATGATAATGCTAGTTCAATAAAGGACTTCAAATCTATTATCATTTGTAAGGCCCTCTATGAAGTCATTTTGAAAATTCCAGTAAATAGGCTTAGAATTTTGTTTGATATGATGATCTTGAATAACCAAAAAGGGTTTGTTAAGTGAAGACATATCTTTGATGGTACAATAAAAATCCACAAGCTGATTCACTTTATGGAATATAGTAAAAATTGTATAATTATGCTAACTCTAGATATTTCAAAATACTATAATAAATTTTAATAGCAATTTCAAATTAAATTATTCAAGAAGTATGGTTTCAAGGGTATATTTCTTAGATTATCATTGAATTTTTTACCTCCCCTTCTTCTTATGTGTTTGTTACTAGATTTGTGAAAGGTTTCCTTTCTTGTGATATGGGTACTAAACAAGGGGATCCTCTATCCCCATTCTTGTTCACTATTCTAGTTGAGATGTTGGGTTAAAAGATTCAAAAGTAATTAGATTAAATAATCCTCAAAGGGGTCAAAGTTACATCTGTGTTGCATCCTTCTACCAATTAGTAGTATGTTGATGAACACTATCATTTTTGGGGAGGCCTTTATTTTTTAAGATAAAATATGGAGATATGTCATGAATAATTATGTTGAAATCTTACGTTAGCATATCAATTATCACAAAAGAAAAATCTACTTCTTCAATGTTGGTCCTCCTTTACAAGAAAACGTTAGCAATATCCTTAGGTCTGGTTTCACTATTCTTCCTAATTCCTCCTTGCGGCTCCCACTAACTACCAATTTTCCTAGTAATAATTTCTCAATTGATCTTCTAAAAAAAATTCAGAAAAAAAAAACTTGCTGGTTCGAAAGGCAAATTGTAAGTCAAGATGGAAAAGTGTAGATCCTAAAATCTTTCTTATATAATATTGGGCTATTTGTTACCTTTTTCTTTTTAAAATCCTAGATACTACTAGAAGCAAAAGAAGCAAGGGGCCCTTGGGATTAGGAAGATCAAGTTGTTTAATAAGCTTGTTCTTGCTAATTGCATTTAACTTTAGTGGTTAATATTCTCCAATTGGTAAATATTTCATGTTGGCATTTTGAAAATGCCGAATAACTTGAGACTAAATGGGGCAGCCAATGAACCCCATATTAAAAAAAATTTTCTCAAGTACACATCTATTTGCCCAATTTTTTAATTAATTAATAGTGTTGATATAAATACTTTAGCAATAAGATCTATGTTTTCCAAGCGATATATTTAATATTTTTTCCTACAATTTCAGAAGCATGTCATAATTGACAGCCATAATTTTCCTAAGGCCATAAAATATCTATTTGTATGATGACCAAATTAGCTTATCATTTTCTGGAAGCTTGTCTTAATACACCACAATATTTGTCAGCTCTATTATAAGTTCATCCAAATGGACGGTCCATAAATTGCCTAAAAAATTAAAATGAGTATGTTTTTGTGGAGGTTTTATTTTTTCTATATTTACATAAGACATTCTAGAATTCAACAGGATTCACCAACTATACAAGTCATCTAAAATTTGCGCTAAATTTAAAAAATATGGATTGACCTACAATCAAAGATCAATTTTAGTTTTACACAATTTGGTTAGTTTCGAGCTCTCGATTCTAGTCAATAGCCAAGTTTCAGACTAGGAACAAGCACTGGTGCATTGCCAACTTCTAGTACTAATGACTAAGAATCTAAATATAAGTGGTCATATTTTAAAGTGTTATAATATTTTGATGTAGGAGCATCTTGGATTCTTGGCAATCCTGTATCAACCAAAAATATATTTGTTTTGGTTTGGTAGCTTGTTGGAGACTGCTCGATAAAGTGCTCGATAACTGATTTGTTGGGATAACTTTTGTAGACAAAAGAAGCAATGGGCCCTTGGGATTAGGAAGATAAAGTTGTTTAATAAGCTTGTTCTTGCTAACTGCATTTAAATTTAGTGGTTAATATTCTCCAATTGGTAAATATTTCATGTTGGCATTTTGAAAATGTCGAATAACTTGTGACTCAATGGGGCAGCCAATAAACCCCAGATTAATAAAAAAATTCTCAAGTACACATCTATTTGCCCAATTTTTTAATTAATTAATAGTATCGATATAAATATTTCACCAATAAGATCTATGTTTTCCAAGCGATATATTTAATATTTTTTCCTACAATTTCAGAAGCATATCATAATTGATGACCATAATTTTCCTAAAGCCATAAAATATCTATTTGGATGACGACCAAATTAGCCTATCATTTTTTGGATGCTTGTCTTAATACACCACAATATTCGTCAGCTCTATTATAAGTTCATCCAAATGGATGGTCCATAAATCACCTAAGAAATTAAAATGAGTATTATTTTGTGGAGGTTTTATTTTTCCTATATTTACATAAGACATTCTAGAATTCCTCAGGATTCACCAAATATACAAGTCATTTAAAATTTGCGCTAAATTTAAAAAATATGGTTAACCTACAAAAGAAAGTTCAATTTTATTTTTACACAATTTGGTTAGTTTTGAGCTCTCGATTCTTGTCAATAGCCAAATTCCAGACTAGGAACAAGCACTGGTGCATTGCCAACTTCTAGTACTACTCACTAAGAATCTAAAAATAAGTGGTCATATTTTAAAGTCTTATAATATTTTGATGTAGGAGAATCTTGGATTCTTCACAATCCTGTATCAACCAAAAATATATTTGTTTTGGTTTGGTAGCTTGTTGGAGACTGCTCGGTAAAGTGCTTGATAATTGCTTTGTTTGCTCAGTTGAAAATTTGTTTTCCACTCAGGCTCGGTTACCTTTTTATTTTTCTTTACCGATGGGTCTTTGTGGCATATTTTACCAATGGGTCTCGATGGGTTTTCACTGAGTTGTCTCAGTTCTTGGTGGTTCTTACTGAGTTTTTTCTGGTGCTTAGTTGACTTCTTACCTAGTTTTGTTTTTGAAGTTGGATCTTCTAGCCGACTTCTGCATTTAATTTTTGTAGAATAATTAATGCTGGGATCTCTCATTGGGATGTGTGTCGACCTAAATCTGGTTCTTTGTTGTTTCCTATGTTGGTTCTTTAATATTTGATTGTCGACCTCTTTGGTGGACTCTTGTATATATTTGGTTTCTTGGTTTTAGATTAAAAGGAAGAGGCAATTAGAGAGAATCGCTTTGGAATAGAAGATTAAGGGTTAGTAGATTTAGATTGCAGGTCAATGAACTCACATGTATGAAGATTATGTTGTAAATATATGAATGTATACGACCAAAACCAGAAAGGCCTTACACCCAACATGTATGATGTTTGATGAAATAATTTAAAGTTATTATATTTCTTCTCTCCCTTTCTGTGTTGTTTCTTCCATGTTGTTCTACAAGTTGGTTTGGATAGCTAGGAGTTCCTTGGGTCCTGGTCTTCCTACCCTCCTTACGCTAGGTGGTATAAGAGCTAAGGGGAGATCTAGGTTCCTTCTTGTAAGCCCTAACCTGAGTTGGTTGATATTTTGTGGGGTACCAGATTATGGTCTGACCTACAATTGAAGAGGGTTTCAAGATGGTTCATGGGAGAGGAAATGCAGATCTAGGTATAGCTGATATGATAAGACAAATGGTTGCAAGATTGTAAGCTATTGAGAAAACCTAGCACAGAAGAAGACATCTTGAAATTGTTAGTGATGATGAATTTGAAGAAGTGTAAAGAGAAGTTGCACCTGCACCTCTGATGGATCGAGAAGAAGAGAGATTCCTACGATCTTTGACAAGTTTGAAGTCCACACCTCAGTTTAATCCTCTTGAGTATGGTGAAAAGTTAGATTCTGATGAGTTAATAGACTAGATAATGGAGATGGAAAAATAATTTGAGTGTGAGAATGTATCAGAGGAGAAAAAAGTAAATATTGAAAGTACAAAGTTGAAAGATCATGCATCCTTGTGGTGTGAGTATCTGCAATTAGATGAGAAGAAGAAGGGTAAAGAAAAAATCAAGGTATGGGGTAAGATGATAAATAAATTGAAAGGCAAGTTTCTACCTTGTGATTACTATATTTACCTAGTAAGAAGAATGCAAAGTTTGAAGCAGAAAGACAGCTCAGTAAAAGATTACACTGAAGAATTCTATAGATTAGACATCAGACCTGGACATACCAAAGATAAAGTGGAAAGAATAGAAAGGCATCTGAATGGATTAAGAAGTTCTATACAAGATGAGATCAGCTTGGTAAAGATGGAGCGCATTGAAGAGGAATATCATTTTTCCCCAAAAGTTGAGGAAAAATTGAACAAAAGATATGAACAAAGGCAAAGAGGAAGAGGTGGTAGACTCCCTAGAGGAAGAGGTGGATCTCATTGTGAAAACAAGAGATCTAAACTAGACAAGAAAAATCTAGAAACATATCAAGACAAAGGAAAGACCAAGTGTAAAGGTGGAAGTTCATTCCGAGGAAGAGGCAACTACTCCTGAGTTGGTTATAGAAGAAGATGGTTCCAAGGAACTTGTTACAATTGCGGTGAAGGACATAGATCTTTTGAGTGTAAACATGTAAGAAATAAAGTCAGTAGTAGAAGAAATTTTTTGGTACAAGAAGAGTCACCAAATTAACCTGAGAAGGAAGTAAATATAATGATTAGTGGGATACTTTGGAGTGAAAGGGATAAGCAAGATCCTGTAAGGAAAAGTTTTTTCAAGACGAGATGTAGAGTTACAAACGAAGTTTGGAAATTATTTGTTGATAGTGGGAGCTCGGAGAAAGTAGCATCTTAGGAAATGGTCACAAATTTGTAGTTGTAAATAATGAAGCACCTAAAGCCCTATCAGATTTCATGGATTAAGGATTAACATACATTAATGGTGAGTGAATAATGTTTTATGAATCTGAAAATTGGAAAGTATTATGATAAGGTGTTGTGTTATATCATGCCAAAGGATTATTGTCATATTTGTTTGGGTAGACCTTAGCAATATGATATACATTCTATAAATGATGGAAGATAAAATAGATATACTATTTGGGTTGATGGTATGAAGCAAATATAGGTACCTTTGGTTGAAGAATCTATTTTTGAGATATGTATATCTATGAAAGTTTGTTTGATGGAAAGTAGACAATTTGTTAACTATTTGGAAAGAAATTATATATGTTATGCTTTGATTCCTAACAAACTAAGTAAGAACACAGAAGATGAAGTTCCTATAGAAGTTGAGAAACTGCTTACCAAATACAAGAAGATTATTGTAGATAATATACCTGATGGATTGGCACCGATGAGAGATTTTATTCATTGTATGGATCTGATTTCTTGAGCTAGTTTACAAAACAAGGCACCACAACGGTTAACATCGACCAAGAAAAAAGAACTCAACCGACAAGTTCATGAGTTTTTGAACAAGAGTTTAATCAGATAAATTATGAGTCCATGTGCAGTACCAACTGTATTGGCACCTAAGAAGAACAAAGAATTGTGAATGTGCACTGATTCAAGAGCAATCAATAACATCATAGTTAAGTATAGGTTTCCTATACCGAGGATGGATGATATAATGGATTGTTTGAGTGGAGAAAAATATTTTACCATAATTCATTTGAAGAGTGCATATCATCAGATCAGAATAAGAGAAGGAAATGAATGGAATATTGCTTTCAAGAAAAAAGAAGGTTTGTATGAGTGGTTGGTTATGCCCTTTGATTTAAGTAATGCACCAAGTACATTTATGAGGTTAATGAATGAGGTTTTGAAGAAATTATTGAATAAATGTGTAATTGTATACTTGGATCATATTGTTATATTCAGTAAGACTAGAGAAGACCATGTGATACTTATAAGACAAGTATTACAGAGATTGAAAGAGGAAAAGTTGCTGATAAATTTGAAAAATTGTTCCCTCATGAAAGAATAACTTGTGCATTTAGGTTTTGTGATTTCAGTTGATGGTTTTAAGATGGATCCTGAAAAGGTTAAAGTTATACTTAGTTGGCCTAAACTTGAGAATGTCAGTGAGGTAAGATTGTTTCATGGATTGGCAATTTTTTACAGGAAGTTTATCATAAAATCCAGTTTTATTTTTAATGCTATGACTGAGATAATGAGAGGAGACAAAACATAATTCAAATGGACTCATGGAGCTGATAAGAGTTTTGAGACTTTGAAGTAGAAGGTTGTTGAATTTCTTTTATTAACCTTACCTGATTTTAATAAGGTATTTCAAGTTGAATGTAATGCAAGTGGCAGTGCAATAGGAGTTGTGTTGACTAAAGAAGGTAAACTTGTTCCTTTCTTTAGTGAAAAGTTGAGTGATGCAAAAAGGAAATATTTTGTCTACGATCAAGAATTATATGCTATTGTTGAAGCACTAAAGAAATGAAGACATTATTTGATGCCCAGTGAATTTGTGTTGTGTACTGATCATAAGGCTTTATAATATTTAGGTAGTCAGAATAAGTTGAACGAGATAATATGAAATGGGTAGAGACACTACAACATTTGGGGTTGAATTTCGATGCCAGTTTGCAATGGTGCTAACATTTGTGTGTGATTTTTTTTTTTTTTTCAAGTGCCCCTGATGTTGTCATAATAGCTATGGTACCATCATAATTGCAACAACCATGTGATTATAAACAACAAACAAAAGAAAAAGAAAGGCTCATTTCTAATTTTCATGATCGCATACCATCATGCATGAAGAGAGCCCTAATTATGGAAGATTGGAATTTTGGAATATGGAAGCCACAACTTGAGGTAGGAATTTGAGCTTTGTCTTCTCATTAAATCAATTTCATTTTGATGGAATTTTTTTGATTTAATGGCACAATATGAATGTTAATACTCACATTGTTTACATCTTTGCATTTGGAATGCTTAATGACCCGCGAGGTTTGAGAGCTAGGGCATCGTTTCTATTACCTTCAAGGCATTGTGTGAAGTGTTTGATCTCTCTTTATTTGTTTTTCTATTGATATTCAGTATGTGGTACTCCAAATTTATGATCATTTCATGATAAAATGTCTTGATGGCTCGTGGGTTGCAAGCTAGGGCATCATGCATTATTTATGAGCTCAGTATTTAATACTGGCATTTTTGACATCTTTGCATTTGGAATGCTTGATGACCTGTGAGGTTTGAGAGCTAGGGAATCATGGTTTTTACCTTCAAGGCATGGTGCGAAGTGTTTGACATCTCTTTACTTGTTTTTTTGTTGATATTCACTATGTGGTACTCCCAGTTTATGATCATTTCATGAGGAAATGTCTAGATGGCTTGCGGTCTGCAAGCTAGGGCATCATGCATTGTTTATGAGCTCACTGTATAATACTGGCATTGTTTACATATTTTCATTTGGAATGCTTGATGACCCGCGAGCCTTGAGAGATAGGGCATCGTTGCTATTACCTTCAAGGAATTGTGTGAAGTTTTTTATCTCTCTTTATTTGTTTTGTTGTTTATGTTCACTATGTGGTACTCCCTGTTTATGATCATTTCATGAGGAAATGTCTTGATGGCTCGCGGGATGTAAGATAGGGCATCATGCATTGTTTATCATGAACTCAATTTTTAATACTGGAATTGTTTACATCTTTGCATTTGGAATTTTTGATGACCCGTGAGCTTTGAGAGCTAGGGCATCATTGCTATTACCTTCAAGGATTTATGTGACATTTTTTATCTCTTTATTTTTTTTATGTTGATATTCACTATGTGGTATTCCCCTTTTATGATCATTTCATGAGGAAAAAAATAGTATCTCCTTTGCTTTCTGCAGCATTCTTTTGAGTGCACATGTCATGTAGCATGGTTTTTCTTTCAGAAGTGCATGGCTTGACTATGCACATGCATAATTGTAGATGAGGATCAGTAATAGGATGCCATTCATTGCTTAGATCTTTTTGATCTAACCCCCATCTATCTATTCTTTGCAGGTTCAAGATCATGATAGGAGCACACTGGATTCATACCTAGGTCAAAAATTCATCACTTTAGGAAATGTTTGGTACCCTTATTATTTATGTTCATCCTCTTATGTATGCTTGTACTCTTGCATATTCTTCTAAAAGTTTTATATGCTCATAGTAGCCTAGATGATTTAATCTTTCAGTTCCTTTCCTTGTATAGTATATACAAGTTATTTGTCATATATACATGTAATATTTAGATACAGAAATTTCTTTTCCTTTACATGTATCTTTTCAAGAAATGAACACAAATTAAACAAGATCATCTAATAATTCAAACTAGGGTACTATATTCACTCATCTATTAATTAGGTTACCAATGTACAATGAGGAAACTATTGTATATATATCAAACCATGAAGATGATACTTAGCAGACAATGGAACTAGAGGAATATGTGAAAGATCTAAATGCTACTAAAAATAAGTTGAAGAGTTATTACTGCTTCAAATTAGGAGAATGGTTGAAATAAAGAGTATTATATAACTTTAAAGTAAAATTAAGTACCAAATAAAGGAACTAAAATATAGTGCAATGATGGAGACGTCACAGTGACCAAAACAAACATAAAAAATTAAATGATCAATGTGTCATCATTTTCACTATGTCATAGCAGCACAACAGAGAGACCCATGTAAAATGACATACTAAATTTATAAGCCATCAATACTAATCAATGTATAAAGTGATGGAATGATATATAAACAAAATCAAAATATGACTAGTACCATTGGTACATTGTATAGGATCAAAGAAAGAGGGTTTCTCATATAAAATGACAAATTGAATTTTCAAATCTGCACAACAAGATTTATTCTACAGAATACAATGAACACCACCTTTGAGTGAATATAGAAGGATTTCAAGCCAAAAAATTTAACTAAAATGAGAACCCCTCATGTTTAGAATGAAACACCCAAATATCTAAAAGAGCTCAGCTCTGAAGTCAAAAATACATTTGTAAAGCTTTCGATTAAGCTCTATTTTCTTAGATTAAAGATACATATCCATATATGAAAGGCCAATATAATCTCTATCTGTACATATAATTAACTTAAAATATATGTGCACCTGAATCTAGGAGCCCAAATATTGTATCTTCCCCATCGTTTGCCTGTTTCCACAGGGTGTTTGAAGAGGAAGACTCATCTTGTTGTGCCCCATCATCTATACCAAAAAAACTCCATGACCTTGTGGTATGCATACTTCTTCCTTTGCTTGGAAATACATATATCACCCCTTCCATTTCTACATCCAGTATAAATAAGTACATTATATTTGTGGGAGTGTCATTATTGCCAACAAATAGAATCAAATTTATGAAGTTTCTACAGTTATTTTCTGAATTAGATCTAATAGAATTGTGTCGATCATTTTGTTTGATCCCAAAATAATAAAAAAGAAAGCATATTAATAACAAATAGAATTTTAGTTAAGACTGGGGGTGGGACAAGATGATTTTAAACTTCACCATAACCCAAAATGATCACACATTTAATGCCAAAATGCCTTGACCGATCTTTTTTCCCTTGCTTTGGTGAGATTTAGGTGAACATTACAAGATAGTACATCAGAGAAACCAATTTTTTGAACTTTGGCCAAGTATTTAAAGTACTATCTATTGTCAAGCATAGCTTCCTCCTCATCCACATGATCAACACAAAAAAAAAAACCCATAATCTTACATATACCATCAGCAAGCTCTTTGTCCTTCATGTTCTTAGAATGGTAGGTTTAGATGAATTTTCAAGAAAACATAAATTTCCATAACCATTTTATGAAATTGGCCCACATAAATTTTCATATACTTTCAACAAGCTCATGTCTCTCATATTCTTAGAATAGTAGGTTAAATGAATTGTCAAGAAAACATGATTTTCATAACTATTTTATGAAATCAACCCCCATAAACTGTTGTGGTAATAGAACGTGAAGCATAGCTTTGTATTGTACTTTTTACAGAGCTACCTGATATGGTAGAAGCTTCTACAGGAGAAATTTGAGCTGCAAAGCCATTGAAAGAATGCTTGTAACTATATAGCAATGATTCCCTTGCTTCATCAACACTAGCAAAACCAATAAACAAAGAATTGGCATTGCCTATCAGAAACTTTACTGCATTTATCTTCTGGATTCGCTTGTGTCTATTATTTAGAGAAATTTTTTTATCATATTCAATGATCCTTTATCAAAATGTTAGAGAGCTCAAGAATTGAAAGAAACAAGCATAACTCATGATACTCAATGATCCATCCTCAAAATATTAGAGAGCTCAATAATAAAAATAAACTATCATAACTCATGTAGTACAGTAACAATGGACCAACCTTTCTTTGACAAAGAGAAGCATATAGTGATGCATTTAAGACACTTCCTCTGGCTACAACCCTCCATGGCCACCTGAATAGACAACATATACCTATAACAAAACATGTACAACACACCCCCATTAAACTATTTATCACAAACTACAAGCCCTGTCAATACTCAATGTCTATAAACTATCATACATGCATGAATACCCACCTCCTTGGAAAATACACAACCAAAGAAACAACATGCCATGAGCTCCAATACTAAGAGAATCACTACCATGACTCCACTAATCTAGCCTCAACCCATATTTCTAAAAAAGGAAAGCTACAAAATCACAAAAGTGTAGCAATACTAATAGGTAGAGAAAAGGTTCATCAAATTCTAAAAGGACTGCTTGCAACACAAAGGGCATGTGAAGGGGAATCATTATCCTTCACTATCCTTTTTCTTAGCATGCATATGATACTGTAAAATTAAACAAACAAAAAAGAAGGGCTCTCCAGTTATAACAGATGTGGTAAAAAATACAACATATATTGAAAGAGTAAACCAGAAATAGAAAGAAATAATCATGTCAAAGCTCTATATCACCCATATTGACATAGTTACCCATAAACATACAAAATAGGCTTTTGATCATAGTCCTTAAAAATCCAAAACAAAACATTATCAACATTGTTTTTTTACTAAATCATATTAAACAAACAATTCACACTCACTTGTACTTCTGCCACAGTTGTTGGAGAATCTTCCTGCACAAAATTTCACATAACCCAAATCCTTCACTTATTTATATTCCTAAATCTGCATTCTTCCACTCATGCTTTCTTTCATATGGTCCTTTCAACATTAAAATAATTACAATAAAGAAATTGTAATCATCCTTTGAACATTAAAATAATTAGAATCAAGAAAGAGTTTATAAATAGAATATAAGAATATAAAATAATAGCTCTTGGTTATTACTTAAAGACCCCCAAAAATAATAATTTCTTCTTTAATTAATCATATACATTCTAATGACCTACTCAACCAACCATATAAAGCTCAGAAAGCATAGTAAAAGAGGGCCCTAATTGTGGTAAAATGGGAAAGTTGTCACTTTGCACTGCCCTAACTTAATTTTATTTTGATGGCATTTGTTGATTTAATGGCACAATATGAATGTTAGTACTGGCATTGTTTACATCTTTGCATCTGGAATGCTTGATGACCCGCAAGCTTTGAGAGCTAGAGCATCGTTGCTATTACCTTCAAGGCATTGTGTTAAGTGTTTGATCTCTCTTTATTTGTTTTTTTGTTGACATTCACTATGTGGTACCCTACTCCCCATTTATGATCATTTCATGAGGAAATTTCTTGATGGCTCGTGGGCTGCAAGCTAGGACATCATGCATTGTTTATGGGCCGTCTCTATGAACCAAAATATTTGCACCTTAGTAATGACATGTTAACACAATATGTTGTTAACAAAATATGTTAACACCATGTATGTTAGCCTATTGTGTTAACATGTGTTTGTAATTTGCAAACAAACAGAATAGGCTAACATACATGTTAACATATTTTGTTAACTAAGGTGCAAATATTGTTAACATACATGTTGTTAACATAATTTGTTAATAACATTTTTACATGTTGTTCAGATTCATTATATCATCAAATACAAAGCATTTTTCATTTTGTACTATGATTGACAATAGTCATTTTGCAATTTGAATTGAGATGTTGTCTACATTAGTATGTTTCTTTTTATTGTAATTATAATTAGTATGAATGAACAAAATAATCAACTAAAAAAAATGATATGTTGGAATGACAGTTCAATATTTATCGATATAGTGTTGATGGCTTCGATCAATGTGCCTATGTGTCAATGTGTTGTTGGCCCTTGTGTGTTGATGATGTCATGCACAACAAGTAATCTTGGGTGTCAATTTTAGGGTTGCCCAAATAGGAAAAATTTATGGATATGGAATTATATTTTATGTTTAAAAGTAGTGTGACAAGTAATCATTTTGGGAAGAACTGATGTAGATTTTGTATTGTAGGGAAATAGTGGATGTCAATACTTTTGGTGGGTCAATGAAACCATATTTACATGTACCCCATCTACATTGATACCTGATGTAGAAAATGAGTGCAACTTGTGCAAGGCTCGAGAGGCAACTAGTGTCGTCGAGATTGCTTCAATGGTGAAAGTAAAAATCATGTTTCTGCGATGCTTTCCTTGTGTAGTTTGTGCACTACCTTGTTGGGACCATATACATAAATGTGATTAACAGAGGGCTATTGTAGATACTGAAATTTTTTTTAGAATTTCAAGTAGATAAGTTGGACATATTTGGATAAAGTCATGAGCTTTGATCTTAAATCATTGCATTAGATATTAAAACTTTCCAACATATTAAAGCCATTTTAATGTAAGATCCATTATACTTTTAAGAAAAAAAATTATGTAAGAGGAAGGCTGATAAAGTATAATGTGATGGAAGAAGAAGATACCGAGGAAGAGGAAGAAGTGGAAGATGATGTAGATGATGATCACGAGTGAGAGTCAGTCAAAGAAGAATATGAAGAAGAAGATGACGATAACGCTGCTACTGATCATGATGATGATGAGGAGGATGATGAAAATGGTTATAGTGGTGGTGATGATGTCGTCGATGAAGATGATCTTCATGATTAGATGGATGAAGATGAATATCAATAACATGAATTAAATGTACAATTATGCCAGATGTTTGGCATGTTTTAACAATTGTTTTGCATTGAAAGTTGCACTTTTTCCACTAATATGGTTAGGGTTTCATATTAATGACATTTTTGGTTTTAGCATGAATATCTAAATACTCTTATTCACCTTGTTTTATATGTCCTACTTATATATTTGATCTAGCATCATGCATTGTTTATGAGCTCACTGCTTAATACTGGCATTGTTTACATCTTTACATTTGAAATGCTTGATGACCCGCGAGGTTTGAGAGCTAGGGCATCATTGCTATTACCTTCAAGGCATTGTGTGAAGCGTTTGATCCCTCTTTATTTGTTTTTCTCTTAATCTTCACTATGTGGTACTCCTCATTTTTCTTTTAGAAGTGTATGGCTTGACTATGCACATCCATAATTGTAGATGAGGATCAGTAGTAATAAGATGCCATTCATTGCTTAGATATTTTTGATCTAACCCCCATCTCTCTTTTCTTCGCAGGTTCTGGGTCACACAGGAGCACACTGGATTTATACACGGGTCAAAATTTCATCACTTCAGGAAATTTTTGGTACTCTTATTATTTATGTTAATCCTCTTATGTATGCTTGTACTCTTGCATATTCTTCTGAAAGTTGGTGATGCTCACGGCCTATGTGAGCCCAGATGATTTTATCTTGTAGTTCCTTTCCTTGTATAGTACATACAAGTTATTTGGCATATATATACATGTAATCTTTAGATGCAAAGATTTCTTTTCCTTTACACGTATATTTTCATGAAATGAACACAAATTAAAAAAGATCATCTAATAATGCAAACTAGGGTACTGTAGTCACTCATATAGTAATTAGGTTACGAAATTGGAATAGGAATGAAAAATATGGTAACAAGAACCATTACTAAGGATTGAACATAAGTCTAAAAGTACCCAAACCTATTTTTATATGTGTCCTTATTGTCTTCGTAATTTTGGTTCAACCCCTATAGGATGACCAAGCCTAGAGGCCAAGGAAAGTACCCAAGAGCACTTGAGAAAAAGATGAATGAAACCATTTTCCTTATGTGGGTAAACCCATATAAGTGTTCTTTCTTTGCATCACAACTCCTACTTGAGGAACCACAATCATGCATTTATGTTCAAGACTTATTATTACCTTGGTCTTTTTGAATCTTAGGATGACGTCTCAATTGGGAAAGGCAAACCAAAAACTTTCATAAACCAATCACAACCAAGGAATGTGGGTGTTCTTCTACTGTACAGTTATACTCATAAAATATATGTACAGCTATAAAATTTCATGCCTTAAAATTTTATAACATATTTTGTTAGCATAGTTTACTATGCTAAGAATCTATGTTCAACGTCAAATGTGTTATCAAGCAACAATGGTTCACATCTCGAACCTCACAAGATCTTCAAGCTAGCATGCTATAAAAATAGAATGGCAGTGGTGATTAAATGCATCTAAAACCTCAACAACATGGCAACATTGATCCAATAACATAAAATACATTACAAATGCCAAGCTCATGATCTCAATGAAATAAATAGTGTATAAAACAATATATGGTGCACAATAGCAGTAAGCATGCAATGACATCAATAACATCATATATATATATATATATATATAT
>MU227326.1:3855920-3869656 GCA_018584345.1 Thuja plicata | reverse complement strand
ATATATATATATATGGGTAAAAGAACAATAATCTGTCACCCTTTTACAAAGTAAAAGATTAACATCACAAAAACTGTAAAAACTTCAAGGGCATAAAAGTCACATTTATATTGAGAATTTGAAGATGATGTAAAATTATGAAATGTGTCAAATAGGATGAATTATATGCCTATAATTGTTTTTTAAAACATTGAACCAAAATTAATATATTTTTTGAATTTTTTAGATCTATTTTTCATTTTCTAAAAAAAAATGTAAATCGACGAGTTTACTTCCCGCCAAATCATTATAAGTAAAACAATGTTTTTTCCTCCAAATTTTAAAATATGTTTTAGATGACATGTATAGGTAGTGCAGAAAAAATAAAGATGTATTTTTGATGTATAGTTTTCCCATTATAAGTATTCAAAGTTGAACTTACTTGAAATCAACAGTTTTTGTCTCCCGCCATTGTCCCCTATCAAAACTATACCAAAAACAAAATAAATTACATATTATTGAAGAGGACTCTCTTCTCTAGTGTTACCTATGATTTTAAAAAAATTCTGAATTGATTTAGAATTTTTTATATTATCCGAATCAATGACTTCTAAAAGCTTTAATAACTTACATGTAGTTTTTAACAAATTTTTTCAATGTTTTCTAGTCGAAACAACATAAAATTTGTATGTCAAGAATCGTAGTTCTGAGGTCTATAAAAGGGTACTTTTAGTTTTTTGACATTGTCTAGTTTGAGCAGAGAAAAAAAAATAGAAGTGAAAACTTCTGAATTTTTTATGTTTCTGGAGGTTTGGGTGCCACATGACATGCCACCTACGTAGACTCAGCCCAGTTGGACTCAACCCTCCAATTGGCTCATGCACGAGCCAAATTTGCCACATAGGCACGATTAAATTCCATGTTGACTTGACCGAGTTCAACTAGGCCGAGTCTAACCAGCCAAAAATACCAACCGTCAGTGATTTCGACACCAAAACTACAACACTGGCCTCTGTTGCTTGCCTGACAATGTAGTGTCAGAATTGCAACACATAGGCTTTGAAAAGAGGTCTCAAATGTACTAGTGAGTATATGCAGAGTTTCACATTTGTGATAAAGCATAAAAGTAGAGTTTCTAACTGATTTGTTGATGCATTCAATAGAAGAAGATCTTTGTTGACTAAAATGAGAATTGAGGTTCTTGGTTTTAATGACATGAAGCATTTGTGTGAAAATGATCCTGATTTTTATGAGCTATTGAGAGTTTGTGGTGCACCTATTCCAAATTAACCGAGTAAATATGAAGACTATTTCATTCAAGAAGATATGTTGTTCAAAGGTATTTAGTTGTGCATACCGAGAGGATCAATGAGAACTAATTTGATAAAGTAAAAACATAGTAGTGGTTTTGATGGACACTTTGGTATTACTAAAACATTAAGTTTTCTTAAGTTAATGTATTTTTGGCCTTAGTTGTATAAGGATGTTCATAAATTTTTAAAAATTTGTGGAGTTTGTCAAGTTTCAAAAGGAGTACGTCAGAATACTAGATTGTATAGACCGATTTCTATTCCTAATGAACCTTGGAGTGATATCAGCATGGATTTTGTTCTTAGCTTACCGAGGACAAAAAGAGGTAATGATTCCATATTTTTTGTTGTGGATATATTCTCTAAGATGATGGATTTCATACCATGTAGGAAAACATCAGATGCAGTACATATAGTAGATATTTTTCTTTAAGGAGATTTCTAGATTGCATGGATTACAGAGGAGTATCATCTCTAACTGAGATAGTAATTTTGTCAACTATTGTTGGAAAACACTTTGGAAGAAGCTTGACACAAAGTTAAAGTATAGTTCTACATTTCATCCATAGATTGATGGAAAAATAGAGGTTGTAAACCAAAGTTTGGGTAACTTGTTAAGATGATTAGTTATAGACACACAGAGTAATTGGGATGTGATATTGTCACAAGCAGAGTTTGCATATAATAATTTAGTTAATATAAGTACTAGAAAGACATCTTTTGACATTATTAATGTCACACAAGCAAAAGGGTATATCAGACTTGAGAGATATTGCTGGAGAAGAAAAGAGAAGTGGTGAAGGAGAGAAATTTGTTGAGTTTATGAAGAAATTGCATGAGGAAGTGAACCATAAGTTGGATCAAAATAATAAAAAATACAAGGATAGTGCAGATAGATCAAGGAGACATTAAACTTTTGAAGTTTTTAATTTAGTTATGGTTCATCTGAAGAAAGGAAGATTTCCTATTGGAACATATGGTAAATTGAAAATGAAGAAATTTGGTCCTTGTAAAATATTGAGAAGATTTGACATTGGAAATGCTTATGAAGTAGAATTACCTGATGACATGGATATATCACCTATATTCTTTATTTTAGATTTGTATGAGTATCATGAACCTAATGAATAAGTAACAGTACTGAGTGATTACACTAAGAAATGAATAGAGGAATTTGAGAAGATTTTGAAATAGAGAGTTGGCAAAAGTACAAGAGGAAGGAATTACATGGAATATCTGGTAAAATGGAAGAACAAACTGGTTGAGGACTCATCTTGGATTTCTCAATCTAAGTTGGATTCAATTTAGGTTATACCTAACTCATAATTTGGAGAATAATTTCTTTTAACCCCAGGTATCTAATGTAGGACCATCTTGGGTTCTTGGCAATCCTGTATCAACCAGAAATATGTTTGTTTTGGTTCATTAGCTTGTTTGAGACTTCTTGGTAAAGTTCTCGATAACTGATTTGTTCGCTTGGTTGAAGACTTGTTTTCCACTCGGGCTCGGTTACTTTTTCTATCTTTATTTATTGATGGGTCTTGGTGGCATTTTTTACCAATGGGTCTTGGTAGTTTTCACCCAGTTGTCTATGTTCTCGGTTGGTTCTTATCAAGTTATTTTTGGTGCTCGGTTGACTTCTTACCAGGTTGCATTTTTGAAGTTGGATCTTCTATCTGACTTCAGCACTTAATTTTTTTAGCATAATAAATGTTGGTATCTCTCATTGGGATGTGTGTGGATCTAAATATGGGTGCTTGTTGTTTCCTATGTTTGATCTTTAGGATCTAATTTCCAACCTCTTTTGTGGACTCTTGTATATATTTAGTTTCTTATTCTTAGATTAGAAGCAAGAGGTAATTATAGAAAATCACTTTGGAATAGAAGATTAAGGGTTAGCAGATTTGGATCATAGGTCAGTGACCTTGTGTATATGAAGTCAATCTATTAAGATCTCAATCTATATGGCCAGAACTGGGGAGGCTTTACAACCTGGCATGTATGATGTTTAATGAAATAATATAAAGTTATTCTATTTCTTCTCTCCCTTTCTGTGTTGTTGCTTTTGTTTTGTTCTACAAACTGGTTTGGATAGCTGGGAGTACCTTGGGCCCTGGTCTTCCTACCCTTCTTGCGTCAATACTACTCATATAAACCTATTCAATTTTTAGTTCACTCTTATTAAGTGGGGAGACCTCAGATATTTAGATCATAGACCTTATGCCCAAATAATCATATACTTTATTATAGAATCTTAAATAAGTAGATGGTTTTTTCTAGCCTTTATTTCATTAAAGATGTCAAACAAGGATAGGGGTAAGGCTCCTAAATGTGAAAAAGCCCAAGAGATGTCCGCTAGATGCAATACCATAACTTTAACATCATACTTTGGCAATGCTTATTGTCAAAAAGATGAAGTTACATCATGACTACTATAAGTTTCACAACCTAGATTAAATATTAAAGAAATTGGCAAACCTGATATTTCCAATGATGATCAACTTGAAGAAGATTTTCTAGTCGATACCCAGGGTAGCGTGAATGAGATAATAGACTTGGGTGAAAAAGACAATGCCACATATGATGATGATGATGATGGTGGTGGTGGTGGTGGTGGTGGTGGTGGTGGTGAGGATGAGGGTGAGGATGAGGATGAGGGTGAGGATGAGGATGAGGATGAGGATGAGGGTGGTGATGATGATGATGATGATGATGATGATGATGATGATGATGGTGGTGGTGATGATGATGATGATGCAAGGAAGAAGAACATAAAATAAAAAATATTTGTTGGGAGTGGGATATGTCAAGGAATTTTCAAATTGATGGGTTCTCAAAGTATACATTCATTAAGCCAATGGAGAATTTGAAAAAAGTTGGGCCTCCACTAGAATGTAGGTGTAATATTTATAGTTGGAAACATAAAAATAAAAATATGTTGTAGTTAAAACTTGACACCATAGAAAAACATATTGGTAAAGTTTATGAAAATTAAATCATAGATGGAATTGAAAATTTAGTGATAATATGGAAAAGAAAGGAGTAGTGTCATCATGCTAAGAATGCCTTAAAACATAATTTGCATTTGAAAAGACATACAAAGCCTGTTAAATGTAAAAGTTATATTAAAGCTATTTTTGGGTAAAGCAATAGAAATAGAACAACTGGGAAAAGTTATTCAATTAATTATTATTTTTAATATTTTGATAAGATGGTTTTCTATGATAGACTACCCAAGAATGGGTGATTTAAATTAGACTTTTTAAAGTTCCTTACTATCCTAATAGTCATTGGTTAGTAAATAGTGGATGGGAATGAGAAAGTTTCCTTGTATATGTTGAAAATAAGATATAAAGGACATAAAAGAGAGTCAAAATTTATTACATTATCTTTAGACAAAGTTAAACAATAAATAATATTTCCTAGGCATGTACGCATGTTTATACTATACAGAATCATGTTCGCCAACCTTGTCTACCATTTGTTGCTAAAATTAAGGAGAGTGTGACCATAGAAGCTCTATTTCAACTAGTTAATATTTATTTAATTTAATATTAAGGTATGTATGACTTGATGATTTCCAAAAAGATGGTATATGGAGGAGCATATGGAGCTTTAGTAATGCAAGGTTAGAGGAATGCTATTTGTGCAAATCTGCAAAATTATTATTCACCCTACATTACTATCATTCACTACATCGAGAAAAAATGAATATAGATTTTAAAAATATGATAAATTATCCTCTAGTAAAAAGTTATGAACATTTTGTTAGACATCTCTACTCATACTTCTGTTGAAGTCTAAAACAGTTTTTGGAATTTCAAAAGTTTGTTGATGGAATAACTGATGGGAACAATATTTTTGAGGATGTTGATACCAGATGGATCTCCTTGGATGAAATTTTACATGAAGCTAATTAGGAATATCCATCCTTGATTTGAGTAATTTACAAACATCACCACATAGTAGACATACCTACCGACATGCTTCATCAGTTAAGTGAAATAGAGTCACTCTTCACTTTAGCTGGTCTTCTCCTTGTGCTAGAGGAAGTGAACCTTTTTGTCAAAGAAGATAGAAAAGAGATATGTATATTGAAGAATATTTTGAGATACATAAAAATACATGCATGACCCTATTAGATTGGGTAGTTTTCATTACACCAAAAGACCGATCTTTTAGTGTCTGATACAACCACTAGACTTATAGAATCCACAGGAGGTTGTCAAACCCTTGTCACCAACCACTGCATGGACTGACCGAGACCAAGGGCACACACATTGTAAGAATCCTACCCTCAAGAGATGCATGGGGTTTGAACCTG
Source organism: Thuja plicata (assembly GCA_018584345.1). Classification (NCBI taxonomy): domain Eukaryota; kingdom Viridiplantae; phylum Streptophyta; class Pinopsida; order Cupressales; family Cupressaceae; genus Thuja; species Thuja plicata. The sequence goes on along the minus strand of MU227326.1, from coordinate 3,864,043 downwards.
TGGCCTAGGCTCTGATACCAATTGTTAGATTGGGTGGTTTCTATTAAACCAAAATAGTGATCTGTTAGTGTCTGATACAACCACTAGACTTATAGAATCCACATGAGGTTGTTAAACCCTTGTCACCAACCACTGCATGGACTAGCCAAGACCAAGGGTGCACACCTTGCAATAAACCCTCAATAATCTCTATCAATCTCAACCAACATTATCTGATGAAAGATTTGTTAGGTGAAAGACAATAACATGGTTAAACAACATGAAAAAAAAATATAGATCAATGCAATGTGGGAGTTATGTTTTAGTGTACATGAATTTGAGATACAAATATACTATATTTTTATATTCAGGGAACCAGGAAAGTGCCATAAGAATCATGAAGTGTTATAAGGAAAACTTTTAGCAAGATCAAGGGGTCTTTAACTACTTCTTTGATGAAAACCACCTATTCTCTTTCCAAAGAGATTAAATCTTGACTCCCTCATAAGAGTCTACTTGAATCCATGTCTATTGGATTTCCTTAATATTTTCACCTCAACAATACAACTAATTAACGTTAGAAGATAACAAATCTGATACACTACTTTTGCAAATTTGTAAAATTCAATGCACAAACTATAATTTTAATTTTACATGAAACTATGCTTAGAGAGAAATCAACCCATTTTGCAATAACTATGATGCAAAAATATTAAAAAATGGAAAAACCCCCACAAAGAGGGATCAATAACAATGCTTTGGACAACTCTAGGTCATAGGAAAAATTTTCCTAATTTATTATCAGAACTTTAGTAACTTGTTGATTTATGCCAAAACATGATGTTGGGTTTGGTGGAGAATGAGAGAGTTTTTAGCACTTTTGGGTTCATAAAATCAAAGATAAGAAAATAAATAGAAAATAATTTGGAAAATTTCATGATGCTATATACATATAGGTATGCTATCAAAAGTTTTCCTTATGATAGGGCACTTGCAATCTGAAAGTCCAATGTGAAAGAAGAGAGGTAGGCAACACCTCAAACCAAAGTAGTACAATTGACGAAGAATGAATGATAGTGACACATGTACAGGTATCTTTAAGATGCAGTTAAGTGAAAGTATGTAAAGGGAAGAAAAAATAGACAAGAATCAAGGAAGCTCTTAATTTTATGATGAGGACGACGAGAGGCTTTGGAAAGTTAATAGATTTAGGACTAGCAGTTACTAGGTATTTGTTCAACTTATTATTTTATTTCAACATTAATATTACAAAATTATAAATGTGGTTGATGATATTTTATGTTTCTATCAAAGGTATTTAATATTGATATGCAATTCATTTTTTTAAATATCCATTTACAGATAGAAATTAACATAATAATATAGCATACATTAAATAAAAAAATAGCAAAATAAGAAACAACATAATATTTTTATTGGTAGAGTAATGTTTATTTAAACAAGTTGATATTTCTATTAGTTCTTTCAAAATCTAACCATACAATTCAATGATACATTCAATACGCAATTCTTTGTGATCTAGGTATGCAAAAGGATATCTATATCATCTACTCTCAAGAGTCAATAGAAAACTTCAGAACCCTTTATAAATTATTCAAAGTGTATTATAGAGAAATTTGGGAATGCAAAGTATACAATACATATTATGAAATCATTGTGTCAGATTTTTTAGGGTGCACCACTCTCCATTTGATGGAGTTCTAATTTGTTGTAACATATGGTAAGTGACCTACAAATTTGTCAACAATTCATATTTGGAAGAGGAACGTGACACCAATGTTTTACCCAATGTTGCATTCAAGGTTATCAATGGTTCAATGCAATCCCAAAATCTCACCTCACTTGCATCCTTAGGAAACTTGTCTACATCAAACTTCATTATCTCCAACATCTTATTTTTGAAAGCATAATTTTCAATGCATCAATTTGTTACATCAACAATCTTAGGAAAATCATGTTGAGATCTATCAACTTCAATTCCTTTTAATGATTCTTCTTCACTTTTTTTTACATTCTCACATAGAAATTATTGTTCTTCTCATAGTTTCACACATTTTTGAATGGTATATGATGCCTTTACTGACAAATTAATGAGGTTATGAATTCCCTTGGATGCCAAATAGTTATCATTATCTTTGTAGGTGGTTTATAAAATCTATTTTGCAATTTTCTCTCTTGAAGAAACCTCTTTTCTTTGAGCAATATATTCATTCATCTTCACATAGAGTAATCTAATACTTTCATTCCATTAAAAATAATGACATAATTGGTCATTCTTCTGCATTATTTGCCCCCAATTTATTTTTACATACCTCATTGTATTTTAAGTAGTTTTGTTCAATTTATCCTAGGAAGTTTTTCGTTATATTATTTTTCTTCTGTAGCTCTTTTGTTAGTCTTTCAATAATTTTTCTTTCTTCTCCTTCTTTTTCTTCCCATTTTTTTAGGCAACAACATTCTCCACCCTTTTATATAATGGTGCTAAAGAAGATCTTTCATTTATATTTTTTTTTATGCTTTCAGCCAATATTTGCTTCATTTCATTTAGTTCTTCTACCATATGTTTGTTCCTTGTAATTGTAGATGTAGAGGCAAATTTTTTATCCTTTTCTATTATTTATTTCTCTTGTTATATATTCATTTTGTCTTTATTTTATTATTTTCTAGGTCTTCCTATAAATTTTATATTTGTATCTCTGGCTTATTTTTCTCTGTCCGCCATTAGAAATGATTTATAGACCATTTCATTAGTATATTTTGACACATTAATTGTGTCGACATTTTAAACTTTGGAAAAATCCATTTGGATGGTGCAAACATAAAATTTAAATGGATCTATGTGCCTCTATGGTAGATTTATTTATTTATTTGGGGGCATAAGAACCATGTAATTCATCATTTATTTATTTGGATTGTTGGTGTTTGAAACTGTTACACTATGAAAGCAACCAATATATCTTAAGACTGATGTTAGGAGTGGTTAATTCCAAGTATGAAAGCTCTATAAGATAACTAGACCAACCATAGGGTCAAGACTGCCCTCTTCTACTTTTGGCTCTACAAAACCAAGGCGGGCACACCTAATCCAGATAACTATATAAATCCTTTCAACTATTTTTTACTCTGGATTGAACAACAGATCATGGTAAGAAAGTACTAAATACTAATCAGACATTCATTGACTCCCTATTACCAAGTATGACTTCACAACTATCAACCACAAAATACTTAAAGCTTGAAAATGGTATTGATATATTAATATGGATAATATAGCCAAGAACTAAATCAAACATTTATCTCAATAGGATGTACTAATCCTTGATCAGTGTCATTTTCCATTGGGCATATCTCAAAAACATATACAAAAACATGAACCAACTAATGTCAAAGATCCAAAGCCATAAACACAATTACTCTAGCCCATCCATTACTTGTAAGATCCCTCTATAGACAAATCAAGATGAATTTATGCCCTATCTAAAGTATGTTTCACTTGATCCTAAATCAAGAACTAAAGATCAGTACATGTACATAGGTAACCCTATGCAGTGGATCAAAAAACCCAAAATTCATAAGATTGACACCAAGGAGAGACTTGAAACTTGGAATAATTGTATTAAGTATAATGAATCATGTACATGTTCTAATATTATATGAGAACAAAACCACTCCAATAACATGCAAAAGAATATAAGAACTTTCTATTCAGTTTTACATACAATGCTAATACAGTCTGCTATATCCCACTGGAACAAAGCTTGGAAACCAAAACTTTCAAACCCTTAATACATAGAGAAACAAGGCATAAATAGAAAGATGGAAACCCTAGGAAAGGGTTTCAACAACCACCTATCACAAAATTAATGTAGTCATCTTTTTCAATCAATCTTTTCAGAAGATCATTCAAAAGATTTATCTTCTATCAAATCCACATGCTAAAGCAATCTAGGAAATGGTCAAATCAGTCCTTTTGCCAATATTGAAACAAATCTAATCATAATCCTCACCAAAACCTGCAACCAATTGGTCATTTCTGTCATTAATGTATCTAGATAGACCTGGAAACTAGAAACGACCATGAAGGCCTCTCAAATCACCATTACTCTGAGCTGAAAAGAGATGGTGGAGCCATCTACCCTGTCCTGCAAATTGGAAAACACACCATCGCCATTCTGAGGAAGATATTCAAATTTGAAAACAAATAGTCACAAATGTGTTAGTAATAACTAAGAGTGGGGGGGGGTGAATCAATGGCCTCAAAAATTTATCCTTTAAATTTTAATCCACCAATTATTACACCTTAGATTATTAAGTCCCTACAAGATGTATGCCTTTGAAATACTTGAAATAATTTACTGTTTGTCAATTTACCTTGTCTGTCCTTATTCTCCTTGATTACTGATAAGCAGTAAAACTCATTTACCGATACTCAGTAAATATGTAGAGTATACCAATCAATCTAGAAATGCATATGTGAAATGTAAAACAATAAAGTAATAAACCATACACACATAACACATGGATTTTAACATGGAAACCTTGTTAAGGGAAAAAAACACTGGGATTGATACCCCAAATTTTCACTCTTCTGAAGTGAGCCCTGTTAGGAGCCTACCCTATTAAAGGTTACAAACACACGGTTAAGTGCGACCTTGCTAGAGGATTTTTATACATAAGTTGTCACTTAGTATCTGGCATCTACGCTACCATCCTTGAATCAGTCTTTAGACTGTTAATAGGCTTTATGCTAATCTTACTACCATCCTTGAATCAGCCTCCTTAGACTATCAATAGGATTTAGGTAAGACCATTGCTACTATCATGAATCAACCTTTTTGGTAATCTATTATGATATACCTCAATTATAGAAGATGGTTAAGTCCTGCTCTGTTAAGAGACTTAATGCTTCAATGGTTAAACTGAAACACAATGACCTATTTCTAATGCAACTTTGAATTGTAGATATTCAGATCTATTTATGTACTTTACCTCTCTGATCAATGTATCAATTCAATTCCTTTGTACTTCACTCTCTCTACTATGTGATGTTGTGCTTTACTGTTCGTCGGTCTCTGCAGAATTCTTTAGCTCTCCCTTAGCTTGATTGATTAGGACTGTATGAAGTTTATCCTTCACCAATTTCTCTTCAACATATTCTTTCAATTCACTCCCCCATGTATCTAAGTGCATGTGGAAATGAATTATTCTTGTCTCTTATATAGACATGATTTTCCTTGATTCTTGATTCTTGGCGTGAAAAATAATCCAGCTAATTTGATTTACGCTTTTAACTCCTGATTTATCTCTTAGTTATCTTCTTGCCAACTGTATAAATCAATTTCTTTAACTGTGGTCAAATAAAACAAATAAAACAACCAGTTAAGTCTATCTTTAAGCTCTGCCAGCTAGATATTTTGTCATTTTCTTATCTCTTTGTTCTATCAGTCAATTCTGCAGTTCGTCGCCGGTGACAACTGTTAGTTCCATCTGTGTAACTTTATTTAGCTTCAGAATCTCCATCTGTCAGGCATCATTAGATTTTTCTTGTTGAGAAACTCTATTTTTAGCTTTTCGAGCATCCTGTGATTCTTCTTCGTCAGGCAACACTGTCTTCTACTTCATTAGGCAACATTGTCTTCTGCTTGTCGGGCATCACTGTGACTTTATCTCTGTCTTTAGCAGTGGTGTGCACTTTGTCGGTGTTGTATGTCACTTAGTGAATACATGACTTTTATGTATTTCTAAAAGCATAATCATTGTTCCATTGATTCTCTGAAGTCTTTGGCATTATTGTATGACCATACATATGATATCAAGTTGACATCAATGACAATACAAACCATTAACTTATTTGATGTCTTGCATCATTTTCAACCTAAAGTTATCAAACATTCAATCAGTTACATGTCAACAATCTCTCCCTTTGGCATTGATGGCAACATACTATATTATCACACTATACTATTTCTAATACAATATGAAATACAATTGTTGATATTCATCAAATTACCAAATAGTTTGTTTTGATAACTGAAACAATGTCTGACCGCTGGTAAGCTTTGTGTTAACTTAGGTTTGATTCTTTCAGCTTTCTCTATTTCTTTTTCTGATGTGTTGTGACCTCTATTTGTGTCAATTTCTCTTTTTTGACTTTTTTGCTTCTTGATGTCACTGTCTTTTATCTGCAACTTTTGTACAAATACTCTCCCTATGGATATAATCTCTCCCTGTTTGGAGTAATTTGATAATGAATAGTTTCTGATGATAATATGGATACATTCTCTCCCTTTGACAACAATGCCAAAAAAAATATTTTACAAACATCTCACATTCTATCAAACAATATCTTCTATCCATAATATATTCCTTGAATTTCCCTTATCCATCATCAATATAACAATATGATATGGTGCTTGGTTCTGATATATACCTTTCTATATATAGATGTAGCTTTGAAGCTCATTTTCTACTTGCATCAATCATGAATGATATACTGATAATATATGGCTGATGCAGCCTTCAGTCCTTTTACTGACTGGTAGACATGGGTTTCACCCCTATTATTTTTCATAGGTACTCAAATGTATCCTTGGGTAGTGGCTTGGTGAAGATATCAGCCAATTGTTCTTTTGATTGCACATATTCAAGTATGACCTCTTTTTCTTGAACTTGTTCTCTTAAATAATGAGACTTGATGGCAATGTGTTTAGTCTTTGCATGCATGACTAGATTCTTGGAAATATTTATTACACTGGCGTTATCACAATAAATAATCACTGGTTCTATGATCTTCATATGCATACCTTCCAGCAACTATTTGATCCATGTAATATTTGAGCAATTTGCAGCAGCAACAACATATTATGCTTCTGCAGTAGACTGAGAGATGCATCATTGCTTCTTGCTAGTCCATGTGACAAGCCTGTCACCCATAAAGAATGTTCCTCTAGTTGTGCTCTTTCTGTCGTCAATATTTCTAGCCCAATCAACGTCCGTAAATACTTTCAGTTCAAATTTGCCTTCTCTTCTATACCATAAGCCAAATTCCTCAGTATTCTTCAGATATCTTAGAATTCTTTTCACAAAAGTTATATGTGATTCCCTGGGATTAGCAGAAAATCTAGCAACAATTGCTACTGCATGTGCAATATTTGGTCTAGTGTGTACAACATACATGAGTTTTCCTATCATTGATCTGTATAGAGTCTGATTTACCTCTGTTGTCTTGTCTTCCTTTGTTAATTTGCATCTAGTAGCCATTGGTGTTCCAATAGGTTTGGAATCTTCCATCTTGAATATTTTCAGAACTTCTTTCATGTATTTGGACTATGTAATGAAAATACCTTCACTTTGTTGAATGATCTGTAGACCAAGAAAGAACTTGATCTCTCCAAACATAGAAATCTCAAATTCTTTTCTCATCTCATCAGCAAATGATTTGCATAGCATATAATTTCCTCCAAATATGATGTCATCAACAAATATTTCAGCAATCAAAGTGTGAGCATTAGTATCTTCCTTCAAATAAAGATTACCGTTTTCACTAGTCCTTATGAATCCAATACTTATTAGATAGGAATGAAGTCATATATACCAGGCTCTGGGAGCTTGTTTCAATCCATACAAGGCTTTGCGAAGTCTACATACCATGTTCCTCTTGTCTGGATCCACAAACCCTTTTGGTTGCTCAATGTATACCTCTTCCTCAAGTATTCCATTTAGGAATGATGACTTGACGTTCATTTGATATACTTTGAATCCTTTGTATGCAGCATAAGCAAGTAGAATTCTTACTCCTTCTAGCCTAGCAATGGGTGCAAAGGTTTCTCCATATTCTATACCTTCATCTTGTGCATACCCCTTGCATACTAGTCTTTCTTTATTCCTTGTGACTTCTCCATTCTCATTTAGTTTGTTCCTGAATATCCATTTTGTACCGATGACATTCTTGTCATCTTGTCTTGGCACAAGTGACCATGTCTTTTTCTTCTCAATTTGTTCAATCTCATCATTCATAGCACTTATCCATTCTTCATTATCTAGTGCAGCATTGACAAATTTTGGTTCAAACTCACAAATTAAGCAATTTGAGTTTAAAGACTTACTTCTTGTTCTTGTACCAG